>JAHNEJ010002987.1:0-106676 GCA_022559845.1 Amorphophallus konjac | reverse complement strand
CATAATCATTTTGAAGTTAGAAGCAAGGCAGCTTCCCCCCCTTCAAAATGGCTCGTGCTGATACATATCAAACAATAAATGGGGTCGGAGAATCCAAGGAGTTGAAAGGTTTTACAACTACACACCTGTGAATGTCAAGACATAAATATGTATGACGGCATTTAAGAGTACTGGCAAGCAATCTTCGGCTTATTAATTTATTCATTTTGCGTGAACAGCATTAATGGCCAGGGGATTTAACCTCCACAAAAGGATGGCTTTAAATCTGAGAACTCCCAAAGTTTTTATCTAAATAGATATTTTTGCCAACACTACTGATCTTTGAATCTGAGATCCCCATGTTGCAAACTGAAGAATCGCCACCCGTTCATCCGCTCGTGTGCAGACTACTGGGTGACGTGCACGGAATTATTTACCTGTCTCTAAATGCAACCATGCAGGCTTGAAGATGAGCAACTAATTGTTGTATTTCTAAGAACAAACTCCAATACACTTTGAGTAACACTTCATAGAATAGTAATCGTAGAGGTCGAAAAGTGATCTCTCTGTGCTACATCTCTAAGATTTATTTATCTGTGAAGATGAGAGATTTTTCGATGGGAACACCTATGAGCAAAGAAAGGATGTCATAAGGAACATAAGTGTGATCCAACCCTCTGATGTCTTAGTAAGACAAATGCCAGGAGTGAGTGAGGAGCGCTCAAGTGATAATGGGAGTGCTTGGAAGGATGAGTAGAGCAGAAAATATAGTGAGCATAGGATGCTAGAGACTTAGAGTGCTTACCCCTGACCGTCCAGCCAGGGAATTTCTTATAAGGTCCTCGAGCACATCTTTGTCGTCTGCGTTATCTGATTTGATGGAGGAGCGATTGTTCGAGAACGTGGGATCGTGAGACACTTTGCCTTCCGCTCGGCGGGAGGCGAGGGGACGTGGGTTGCCCCTTGATGTCCATTAGTCAACCATTATGGTGATAATGACTCCCAGGTCATGTGCCACGTGGATCGTGCAGCAGTTACGTGTGCATGGCACGGGCCTGGATCCTGGGCTAGTCGTCGTTGGGCCCTTGGGTCTTGGTAGATTATTCTCTCCTCATTAGCCCCCCCACTTCCGAGCAGCGAGAGTATTCGATGTTCTGGAGGAAGTGTTTGTTGGGAATGTTTCTCGGCCCAAGGGTCTGGCCGCCCCCTTAGGTTTTTCTTTCCGAAAAAGGTTCCTTGACTTACTCTTGTATAAGCCACGTGGCATTTCTCTAATGTTCTCTTTACCTTGGACGCCATTTTGCCTAGGAGCTCAGTACGCGTGGTGCCTCTTGGGCGTGACGTCATCTTCATCATGATCATATCTCATCGCTCGTGGGAAGGCAGGCACGGACGATTCTTATCGCTATTCTTGGAGCTCTCCCATTTTCCCTCGACCGTTGATGGCATCATGGCAATCTATCTTACCTCTGATGATTTAATCTCGGTCATTGAATTTGAAGCATTATGGCTGCCTTCTCCTTTTAAATAAGCATGGGAAGGGGCCATTTACGTCGGGTTTTCGTTGCTTCTTCTTCGCCGTCTTTCCGCTTTCCCCAGGCTTCCAATATTTTGGTAAGACCTCCTCTCCTTAGTGCTATGCCATGCCCCCTTATAGGAAGCTTCTTCTTTCCGACGGATCTGATGAGGAATCTTCCTCTGAAGTCTCAAGGGCTTCTCGTAGAGGACCATAAAGTGGTCCGAGCACCTTAAGGGCTCCCACTCGTCCCCATTCTCCTCCTGTTTCTTGAGTCATCTATCGCACAATCTGGGGGCCTACCAGATCCTGGCGGAGTATGACATACACTTCCCTACCCAAGATGAGAGTTTGGGAGTGCATTACCCTGGGGAATTGGCATTTCCATCGAGACATTTTGCGTTGGTTTCTGTCTCCCCATTCCCACTTTCTTCGAGCACCTCCTTTGTTATTATGGGATTTACCCAAGACAGCTGGCGCCCAATTCTTGGAGGATATTGTGCGTTTTCATCTGGCGTTGTGATAAGATTGGCCTCGCCCCCATTGTAAATCTCTTTCGCTCCCTCTTCGACCTCCAGTGGTGCCTTGCCTTCGGTAACGGCGAGTTCTACTTTAGAGATCGCGGCAGGAAGCAGTTCATGGAGTTCTCGTCTGCTATCTCCAACGTTAAGAACTGATAGGACCGCTTCATGATCATCACGAAGGTAGGCGGGAGGGGCCGAGCAGATGATTAGGTCTTCGCTTCTTGCCCCCACACCCTCCGAGCATCGGACTCTGCCCCGTTACTGAGACCTAGTGACAGGTCAATTGTCAACACAATTCTCCACCAGAGGTTCAACGACACGGGCCAACAGTTGACTCTGACCCTTTTGAGGAGATTAGGTCTGAGCCCCGCCCCCCGGTAAGATCCATAGGTTGATGGGTTTCAGCCCTCCGAGCGGTTACTGATAACTTTTTCTTTGTTCTTCAGGTGTTTTTGAACCACACCCGAACGCTCCAGTGGTCGAGCCTATGTTCTGGTTCTCTAACTCGGTGCTGCCGTCGACGGACCCTCGCCCTTGAGATCATCAGGAGCCATCAGCTCCCCCTCAAGTTTTATTGGGCGCAATCACAGTGGTAGAGGCTCAACCGTTGCAAGGTGAGGTCCCTGTTGGTGCTCCTCTGCCAACGGTTCCCCTAGCTCCGAGCAACCTACAGTATCAATCATTGGTGGACGTCCAGGAGGTGGTTGCTTCTCCTATGGGGCCGTCCAACAGTTCTCGAGCATCTCTCCCCAATCTGGCTGCCGCTTCAACCAGGTCGGGGATGCAAGAGGAGCATCCAAGCACCGCCAAGGAGGAGATGCTGAGCGTCGTCGAGCTGAGCACACCTGAGGATTTGTCCTCCATTACTTCAGTCATGCCGAGTAGCATCGAACCAATGGTGGAGGACAAGCGCAGATGTCCCTCCCTAGATGAGGTAGATGTCCTGGCGCGGTAACGTAAAAAAGGGGGAAAGGCCAAAGCCCAATCGTCAATCCCTACTTGTCGGAAGATGCCGAGCAGGGCTCCCCCTTCTCCATTGTGTTGGATCCCTTCTCCTAAGGATGGGGATGCCCGTGATGGTCAGGGCGTCATCGTTCCAGCCCCTGGCCCTTCTTCTACACCAAGGGTCCCTCAACAGAAGATCCCAAAGAGGAGCAACAGCAATTATCTTCGGATTGCTCGGGAGTTGATGGAAGGAGTCCTCCTTGTCGACTGCCAGAAGGTGCAAGGTATCCTGCGTGATTCCCTAATGGCGGAAGGCTATCGCAGGCACTGTCGACCTTGGAGGGGTGTCGTGTGTACACGTCGAAGGAGATTTCCCACTTGCAGAAGGTTTTGGCCGATCTTGAAGCCAGGCAGAGCACCCTTGAGCAAGACAAGAGGGCGCTCGAAGAGACGAACCACGTGCTTGAGATGTCCAAGTGGTGGTCTGAACAGGTGAGGACCCTGGCCCAAGACCAACTGAAGGTGGCAGAGGCAGCAAGGAATGCGACAGAGGCGGCAAGGATCGCGACAGAGAGGGAAATAGCGACGACAATGGAGCTATTCCAAGCATCCAAGGAGTTCTAGGAGGAGCTCAATGAGCTAACCCACACCATTTACAGCCTACCATAAGTCGAGGATTCCAGAGGGGTTGGGCGACTACCGTTGAGGATGCCCGCCGAACAAGAAGGGCACTCCGAGGAGACTCCCAAGGATGATAGTGACGCTGCTATTCCGAAGGAGGGAGTCGTGGTTGTATCCGACAGCCCCCCAAGCCCTTCCGACCCCTGCTTCTCTAACGGTCGAGCACAAGAGTGCTGCTGAGAAGTGAAGAGGACTCCAGTTGTCAACTATCTTCCTCTTCTCTTCTTTTCTTTTCTTTTCTTTTCTTTTTCTTTTTTTTAACATGTGGAGTCTACCCCCGTGAAGGGCACTCCAACCTTTTGCCTCCGACAACTTCGGAGATTTTGTAGAGATTTTGTAACCGGTCTTCTATAATATTTGTGGGGATCTCCCTTTTAATTATTCCCTCCTCAGTAATAAATCCTATAATTAGCTGAATAGATATATATCTTTCTTAATAAAAAGGAGAAGATGTTCAACCCACATATGACAGCAGAAGTTTTGGCATAAACATGAAAAGCATAAGTAAAGACAAATGACTACAGAAAAATGGTAACAAAAGACATTCATGGAAAGGAAGACTACATGAAGCCTGAAGAAACTCAAATTCGTACGATGATTGCAACATCAGTAACACTAGCTGGTTGCTGCTAATGCGATCTGAATTAGTAAAATAAACCTCGTTACTGCTTCAGCCATGTGATGGATTTAGACTAGACAGCATCATCGAAGTACGTCAAATCATGCAAAATCATATCTAAATCCAGCACAAGACAAGTCGTGAGAACATAATGCTGCTGCTCCATAACTACAGATACAACTAAAAAGACCCTAGGACCTCTCAACAGCATATAAATTTAAGCACAAGTTTCATATGGTCAAATACTGATTTGGCAATCAAGTCTCATGGATTAGAAAACCAGAAGGGAACACCTGGAAAGAAGTGCATATTTCACAGACCGCAGCCATTGAAGGATCTCAGTATACAGTGTCACAACCCAATTCTTTAGCTGCAGCATTAAGGAAGGCAAGTGTCATTCCAGTTGCTCGCCTGCTGTGAGCTTCCCACAGCAAACATTTTTCAATGTCTGCATGCCAGTCAATGTGACCTACATTTAGGCATCTGTATGAGGAACCACATATGTCGTTTTTATCATCCTGCTTAGAATTAGTGGACTTCATTGGCCCACTATGCAGTATATCTCGGAGAACTGAGGTGCTAAGGGCACGGACATGTGCACTTGGGTGGGAAAGACAACGAATGGTTGCCGATAGACGACACTGCATGGATTGAGTAGATTGGTGGCATCAGCAGATGTCCGTCTAATAGTAATGCTAATTGTGATTAAGAGTCATAAGGCATTCACCTTCAGAAGGTTTGAAAGGCCATCAGCAACAGCTAATCCAGTCTCTCCCCAGTTGAGAACAAGTTGAATACCTCTAGCTGTCACTTCCAATAGCTGCTCATGTTTGTCATATAGATTGGAAATATAATATCAGGAAACAGTTATGTACATAGCAATGTGAAAACCTTATTTCTACAATCCAATCAAGTATAATCAGAGTCTACATTAAGGAAACAAAACATCAGTGGCTGCTACCATGAGATTAAAGTAGAATCCACCTTGAGACAAATATAAAAAATTTGCAATTGGATTTCTTTCCTCCCTTAACTGTAATATTTACCTCTAGCTGTGGCAAAGTGCATGCTTCACCATCGACGAGCATTCCATCTGTAGCACGAAGAAGAAGATCCGATGCACTCGCCAAAATAATCAAGGATTCAGGGATTTCATGATTTCTCATCAACTCTGCAATCAATTTAACAATCCGTTGGTTGATTCTCCACATTTTCTGACCTTGCTCGTCATCCCTGGCTATCCATGGTTGCAGGTCCCTCTCTGCCTGTCAAAAAGATACAAGCCCACAAAAGTGACCAAACAAAATGAAGCAAAAAAAAATGCTGACATAAAGAGGAACATCAATTCATGAGGACTCAATTTAAATGAGTTTCAGACCTGAAGAACAATTGCTGTTGATGCTTTTGTTGGTGACACCAATACCACGTTACACAAGGCATCAATCACCTGGATATGATAGTTAAGGTAAAACCTTTAAAAAGCATCACACAAACTAGAACAGCTGGTATAAAATTCTGGAAAATTCTATTATATATGCTTTTATTTAAAGTTCATAAATTTTCAAAAGAAAACATATTGGCACCTAGTTTATTTCCTATTGCAGATAAAGCTATCTAAATCTTGAATTGCCCACAAAGAACATGAGAATAAAAATTATGGTGTTGCCAATATGCAAGTACAGATCAAGGATCTAGGAAAATATTATTATGCACCTGAATGAGAGCACCAATCGGTGGGTATTATAAGAAAATTTATTATGAAGTTGAATAGGCACTTATTGGAATGCATCTTTTGTTTTTCACAAATTGTCCTTCCTGTTCATTATAGTTTTTCTTTGGATTTTGAAATAAGTGAAATTTTGTGCATTTGACAATTATACTTATGCACTCTTAATTATGCCCAATCAATTGATCAAAGGGTCTTTCTAGGTTCCTTTTAGCTATGGATCTTCTATCAGAGAATGATCAACCCTTGTGAGGTATTGTTGCTTTGCTTGCCCTACTATTGTCATAAAACTTATTTGATGCCACTAATTTGATGTCCACTTTGAACCATGTCCACATGATTTTGTCTCAAAAAAGGACATTACAGGTTAGCAAGGTCTATATACATAGCCCACTAACATTTCTTGCTTTCAGATGTGGGATTAATCCAGTTAATTCCTGACCAGCTCTCAGACACAGCGGTAGCACTATGCCATGGTGGCTCCACATCAACATGCATTCACTTCTATGCCTGGGTAGCCCTTTCCTATGGATAGCCCACTACTGCTATCTTGCTCATAACTGAGCCACTACTGATGCGGGATGGTGTACCTAAACGAATCCGACTAGGTGACTAATGAGAACAACAAACTCGCTACAATAAATCGACAAATAGTCCGACGTGTGCTCGAACACCAAGAGACAAAGTACGCGACATAACAGTAGCTACGCTCTAAGAAACCGTCCCTTGCAGCGAGAAACGTCAAACCGAACGGTAGATGGTCTAGGGTATCAATCATACACATTCAACGTACTCAAATCGGCGCACTCCGAGATTGGAAAATACTTACAAACTCACAAGCCGGCAGCACAATAATATAATGAGCTAGGCATCCTAAATCACTCACGGCGACAAATATGACATAGACACTAAATAAGCAAATTAAATGAGCGGGCCTTCCACACTAACCTACTCGCTGAAAAACGAGGCTTGCAGTGAGGCCACGTAAACCGAGAGGATGAGGTGGCGGTGGCCGCTGGGTGGCGCAGGTCAACTGGCCGGTGACCCAGGTGACGAGGGGAACCGCTGGTAACCTTGGGGCAGAGCAAGGCAGTCGCAGGACACTCTGCTGACCAGGTGATGGCTGGCGTGGCCGGTCACAGTCGAAGGCGCGGCTCTGCGGAGGGGGGGGGGACGCTGTGGGGGTCCGCCGAGCCTCATCGGGGCGCTGCGGAGAGGATGGCGGCCGGTTGTGCAGGACGGCTGGGCTCGCGGGGTTGGCTCTCGAATGCCAGGTAGTAGGAAGGCGGGGTAGGCGCATTGGTAGGGGCAGAGCTGCAGTCGATGGTGGTCTCTCCCCAGCATGGTAGGGGAGTGTGGCACAAGACGGGGGGGGTGACGAGGGGAGGCGTCAGTGCGGCGACGGCTTCCTCCGGTGCAGTGGGTCGCGGAATGGAGGCCGGCGGGGACGACGACCACGGTGGTGGGAGCCGTTGTGGGAGGCCACTTGCAGTGGCGGTGGACGCAGAAGAGGAGACCGGTGGCGGTAGGCTCCGCAAAGGAGACCGGCAGTGCCTGTGGCGATCGGGGCAGACAGTGGCCACAGCTTCGCCGGCGTGGACCAACGCATGCTGGTCGATGGCGAGTGCGGCTAGTATCGGACTCACCGGACGCGGAGAAGAAGAAGAAGAAGAAGAAGAAGAAGAAAAGAGGGCGAAGGTTGTGCGAGAGAGGGAGAGGGAAGCGACGGGGGTGACGTGGGGGTGCTTCGGGCACGCAGGGAGTAGAAGAGGAAAAAGAGGGAATGACGTGGGGAAGTGAGGTGGCGGTGTTGGGGTGTAGGGAAGCTCGTAGGGCCAAGGTGGGGGGAGTAAATGTGCTGGAACAGTGAGGGTGAGAGGAAAATGGCTTCTGCCTAGGGCTTCGCGCCCCTCCAACTCCCCTCACGGGAGAAAGACAATGGCGGCTCATTTCCTTCAATTTCTATATTTTCTCATTCTACCCCAAAAAGGTGGGACTACATCATTATTTATAGTGGAGGAAAACCCTAGTGGTCTTCCTCACATGACTAAAGACAAAAATGACCCTGAGACGTAAAATAGTGCCAAAATAGCACCCAAAAATACATAATAAATGAAAAAAATATCAAAGGGGGCCCTAATGGGCCTTCCTAAAAGAAATAGCCAACCAATCAAAAGAAAATGCATCAATATGCTAATGGATCATCATCAAGCCAGAGGGATGCCGATGTCGCTGTTGGAGCTCTCCGACGGCGATAAACGCGAGTCAGGTCGAACCGGACCCGCGCTCTGGTGTCCTCACCAACTACATGCCTACCAACTTCTGCCTAGTTCACCCTCAATCTAGCCCACATCCTACAACACAAGTCTTGCTCTGATACCGTACTATCACTGCCATAGTCAGATCCAACCGCTGTAAGATATTGTCCACTTTGGATCAAGTTTGCATAGTTTTGTCCCTAAAAGGTGCCTCACAAGTTATGATCCAAGCACTATATGTATAGCCTAATAACTTTCTCTCACTGTTCGATGTGAAACTAATCTTGTTCATTCTAGCCCCAGCTCTAAACATAATGGTACCTTTACAATGTGGCGGCTCCGCACAAGCATGCATTCACTCACATGCGGGCCATGCCCGATTAGCCCTTTTGTATGGGTGCCACACTCCTATTGCTCAACTTGTGACTGAGTCACTATATCCTTTGCACCAACTCACAAGCTGGTATTAATAACATTTTTCTGACAGAAGATAACCCTTGATTTGACCTGTTGGTGATGCCTCGTGAGAAAATATTGGACTGAAATGACTATTTAGGTGGGTTCAATGAAATATAATTCTAGTTGGCTCACATGATCTGTGATAGACAGATCTCTGGATGTAGTTAAGAGCAAATAAGCAGATCAAGTGACATGAGACCCTTGAGTATTGAGCAAATAGTGATTGATAAAATGATAACATGATCCACCATTGAATGCTAATAGTGTATCCAAAATGATAACATATGTCTAAAAATGTCAGCATAGGCCACTATTGATAGTAATTCTAAAAAAGGCAACAAAAGGCAACTGTTATGCACTAATGATGGCTCCAAAGATGCATGGACTGCTGTTATCTAATGGTGGCTTTGAAAATGATAGCACAGGTCACCATTGTTTGCCAATGATAGCACCGAAAATGAAAACATACGGCTTTAGTGAACACTAATGGTGGCTTTAAGAAATAATAGTATAAGCTAATCAAATAGCCAAGTTAGCCATTGTTGTGCACAGAATGCAGTCCGAGAATGGTAGTCAACAATGACAGGGTGGGTCACGGTTAGTGTGAGGGGCAATCATTAGATGCAGATAGCGGCTTAGAAGACGCCATCATTGGGTGCCAACAGCTGCCTAACCCTAATGGCAGGACCTAAACTGGAATTGTGATCTTAGGAGTGCATTGAGAGAATTTCAAATTTTATAATGCGTTCCAGTTAGGTTACCTTACTTTGCAAAATCTAGATGGGCCTGACTGGCTGAAGTATTCCCTCACTGAATTGAGGTCACTTTTACAAGCCCCTAGATAAACTCATGGCAAATGAGAATGTGCCATGTGTCATCACCTGATGGCTGCTAGCATACAACCCCAATTAACATGTTAATTGGTGATTTGCCATCGGAAAAACAATGCCCTATTGGTCTACATGTTTGCTACATGTTGCACGTTGATTGTCTTTACCAGAAGGAGACACCTCATCAATGCCACCATAGTCATCCAATGACAGCCCTTTGTGCCACCTACAATCCCCCCCCAAATCCTCCTTTTCACCATTGACTGTCAATAGTGGCTCCCTACCCTACAATTGGGTACCAATAAGGGGAGGCCACTATTGGGTACTTGTTCTTCCTCTCCTTCAAATCTTCTGAAAATTGTTACATGACCCATTGGTGATGGAGGGTTCCTCTCCCCTTTAGAGGACCCATCATTGCATCTTCTAAATGAACATGGTGAGGGGCTTCTCTCCCTTTCTTTTCTATCTTTTCGTCTTCTTCTTCTTTACAATTTCCTATGCACATTTGCTTTTGGAAAATACAGTCTTTACATCAAGGGAAGCAACATTTACTGTCTTTTACAATATCACTAAATCATCTAGCTAGATAAATTGCTGTTAGGCTGAGTTTGTAGCTTTAAAATTAAAAATTTTTAGGCGGAGCCTGTTTTGGCTTGTCAGGCTTGACAATTGTGCCTGTGCTTGTCAAGTATCGAAACCAGCCAAGCTTGAACAACTACATTAGATAATCGATTGAGTTCAAGCCAAGTTCAAACTCAGTTAAAATTGGTCAAGCAAGCCTAAACAGGAGAATACTTAGCTCAGCTCACTCACCTGCACCCTTAATCTGAAACTCTTGAAATATCCATGCATTTACAGTATTGAACACATACGACCATGGGAGTATGCATCCAAATTCCAAAAGGTTCTATTCTTCTATAGGGATTTTTTGTATGTGGATACCAGTAAGAGTAAAGATTCAGTTATTTTTTAAGTACTTGATATTGCAGTTTCCAGTGTGTTGATGTTTGTAGAGGTAACTTGAAAAACTGAAAATTCACCCTATAGAATGAAGTTTTAAAGAATGCAGTTTAAAAGCATAAAAATAAAAATATAACACATGACTCCTTGCATTTATTTTCTGTGTATGATTTCCAGAAAATGTAAAAAGATTACTTGAACATCAAAGGAAATGATTACGTGTTTCAAGATATTAAAATAAATATAACTATACCTGCCTCCAACCTTGCTGAGCGGATGTACTCTCTGAACTCATCTGAGTTTCTGGTGCTGCAATCAATTTGTGCCACAGCAAAGAAACAACAGAGAAACACAGTTCATGTTTATCTGCAAGTACAGATCTAAGAAGGGCTTGGGCACTACAGTTAAACCCAATGTGCCGGTCCATAGTCAGAAAATTGGCCAAGACTGATGCATCTACAGGTAAACTTTCACTTGTCTTCCCAGATGCATTGACCATGTTATCACTAGTTAATTGATTCTTTCCATGTTGCAAGGCTGATCCTGAGCTTCCAGAGTCATTATCTCCCTCAGGCCACAAAGCTGAAGTGCCACCTGGTTCATACGTACTGCTAGAACAACTGTTCCTACTACAGGAACAAACTGACAAGTCTTTCCATAATGGTGTGCGTGCTTCTAGAGGTTCTGCTCTGTCAACAATGGATGCAACAGTTTTACCATGGATATCAATTAGGTGATAAAGTGAAGATGCTCTTCTGCAGATCTCACTGTCCCATTTACACCGCATTAGAACTGAAAGCGCATTCATACAAGCCTTTGATCGTCCAAATAACTCAGAAACATGAGCTGCAACCATGGCTGCAGCGACTATCTCAGTAGAACTGTAGCCCCATGAAGTACCAACTGAGGAAGGCTTCAAGGAGAAAAGTGCCTCTAGAATCCCTAGTAGCCTACGAGAGTGTTGAACTGGAGGACTGATACCATTTTCCAGCCCATTCGGTACTCCACTTGTTTTAGCAGCCTTGGATAACCTTAGAGGATCTTTCGGATCAGAGCATTTACTATTCTTCGAGATGAAAGGAGACAAATGAAGTTCAAATGCCAAAGCACAAACAGCTGCAAGAACATAGGAATCAAATGTCGCAACAGGGCCTTGTCTTTTTCTCATTCTCTGTCTTGTGCTTGTTTTCCCATTAACAATTTGTGGTTCTGCAACAAAATCATCAACATGATAAACCACATCTCCTGTTGGTCTCTTGCTTCCATTAGGCAAAGCTTCATGACTTACACACACAGTTAGCACAACAAATAGCAGACGGGAAGCAAGATCCATAGAGGCACATGAATCCAAAAATAGTGAATGAATCATCGTGCGGAGCTCAGCCACAGCAAGATTCTTAACAGTAGACCACATACTGCCATGTGGTACTGCTCTTTTGTACCGTGGTCCAGGTGATTCTGGTGGGAAAGTCCTCCGAAGGATTGCTTCCACTGTAGCCACAAAAATCCTCATAAGGCAGGCTTCAGATGGACTTCCACGAGGAAGATATTCCAGGACTTTAATCAGTGGTAAAAATAGATTCCATGACAGGGGAGGAGGTTGCAACGGAGATGCAACTACAATTTCAGGCAGATCGACAGCTGAGGAACTCAAAGGTAAAAGCCCATAGGCAGCCTCCCAGATGGTACATATTCTCCATTCAACCTCCGGGCCATGTGCACATAACATTGAAGCAATCCCCTGGGCTGTGGCCTCCATGGTTGCTTCATTAACAGGAGTCTCAATCTGGTTTATATACATGCCGATAAAGGTCAGGAATAACTTCCAAGGATATGTACAAATGGACAGTATGTTTTGTGATCATCGAACTAGGAGAAGAAAACAATAAATACTATATCCAGAAAAAGGAATCAAACATTAAGCAATTATAGTAAAGAAAGCAAACAAGTACAAAATGTAGCTCGATAATAGGTCTTGTTTTACCTGTTTTTTGTTGGTTGATATATAGCCACCCGGAGGTTCATGAAGGGCCTCAATTCCTTCAGTCTGCCTTAGTGGAGGAAAAAGCAATGTTGGCTGTGAAAGTACGCGGAATAACAATGCTGCTGCAGCATCCGCTGAAATGCCAGTCCTCAGGGACATTGCAATCCCAATTGCACGCAAGAAATGCAAATGCATCCAGTTCTGTGGAAGCTATATTTGTGAAGAAACATAAAGTTAGTATCTAAGAAACCTGCTGATGCCTATGTACTCATCAATGCTGCAGTCCAAAGTATCTTTCAGAGAGAAGACTTTATAAGGATATGAAGTTTCTAAGTTAAATTTATTTATACACATAAATTAGCTATTTCTTTATACTTCAAATTAGTATATGTTCCGAGGCAGGCAGGTGAACTACAAGGGGAATATTTTATGTCAGTTTCCATTGGTGATCCAAAATTAAAAATTGTCAATCGAAACTGTTAGAGAAGTGATGAATAACCTTTACACTCACACTTGTATACATTGGATTGGACATTGCCCTAACAGTGAGATTACCGTGTTTATTGTGTTTCTCCACTTTTATTTCTTAACATGATATCAGTGCTAGTATGATGCCAAGATCTCCAAATGATGTCTAACTCTATGTTGTCTTGAACTCCTTTGCATCCTCTCTCTCACTCTTTCTTCACATGGTTCCAGGGGGAGGCCTGGGCTGTTTGGTATTGCAGCATCAATGTCATCCTCCTTCCTGTCACCATCAGCCACTAGCTCACTGCTGGGGGCTATGAGATTTCAGCCTAGTTTGATTTTTCTAGGATTCTTCGAGCTTTCATCGTTGCCAATCGTCACTGTCTGACACCACCATCACTGCTGTATGCCACCCCCACTTATGCTAGCACATTATTGGTTCAATGGTTCCTTCATGGTTGCCAGACTCCTCTTGTGCTGCTGCTGCTTCCCATATGTTTCTCTGAGGCTGCATTTGCCAGCAGCCACTGTTGCTATCTGCTCCGGCATCTGCAGCCATAGTGTCATACCAACATCATCATCATCCTTCTTCACCCTGCATTAAGATTTTGGTTGCAGACTTTGGGTGAAGGAAGAAGCTCGCAGATCTCCTGAGATTATCTATTTTCTTAAGTTAACCAGATCCAGATCTCAGCCCAGATCCAATCTACTTACATACTGATTCAGGTCTTTATTGAAGGTCAGTTCAACCCTCTTCTATCAGCTGGTTCACGCCATCACACAGCCGGTTTATCTCTTTGCTATCAGTCAGTTCAGGCCTTTTCAATGTTTCATCAGCTAGCTTGCTGATGTCCTCAGCAACACAGTGACAACAGCATTTGCATGACGTCATCTCAGGGCACACTGCACACCCATCCTGGGATTTGTCTGCATCTTGATTGCATTTAAACCACCTATTTCTTCATTGACACCCCATTTCTTGAGGTTTTGAGAGCCAGATTGCTGGTTGGTGCTGATTTTCATGTACATACACATTTGGGGATATTTTGACATGCTGATTGCACTGACACTGTCTATTTGACTATTCTATGCACCATTTGTGGACCTCCTCTCATTCTTTCCACTAGCATGCTTTGGTTTCTATGTTTTGCACCTCACAATGTGGTTACATCTTCCAACAAATTCAGCTCCTCTCA
Source organism: Amorphophallus konjac (assembly GCA_022559845.1). Classification (NCBI taxonomy): domain Eukaryota; kingdom Viridiplantae; phylum Streptophyta; class Magnoliopsida; order Alismatales; family Araceae; genus Amorphophallus; species Amorphophallus konjac. Next base: position 92,531 of record JAHNEJ010002987.1, on the reverse strand, counting down.
CTTTTGCCAACAACCATATTGCATATTAGTCACAGTGGATGCATCTTATCATGGATTGCTCATGCCATTGTCAGAGCTCATGTATTCCATGGCCTACAGCTTCTATTGCAAGTCCAGAGCCATCATTCCTTATAGGTCTAATTTATGTCCTTCCTGTCCCAACCATGATCGCATTTAACTCAACTGCTTACTCAAAGCAAGCTCACCTCACCATGCAACTCCAGCAGCTTCAATAGGTGCCTTAGTCAACTAATTTATTTCATGGTTTCCTTTACGACGTCTACTTCGTCGGCCACTGCATTGTCCACATGTTCACTTAGAGGGAAGACTGTTCCGAGTTGCATTTTTGGACAAGTAGGTGGAGAAGGCCCCAATGGACAGCCAGTTGATCAAGGCAAGGGCTTAATAGCAGTGGAGACTGCTGCAAAACCAGTGCCTTTTTCTGGAGGGCATATTCCAAGGGGCAGGTGCCTTGCTGGATACTATGCCAGTGGATTGGGTGTCAGGTGTAACTTGATTTGAATGACAGAAGTTTTCACACACCAAAGTGTAAATGTATGTTCTGGGAGACAGCATAAGTATGAGCATTCTGTTTAGTTAGGCTTGGTAACTGAAGCAAAGAGAGATATAAATAGGGATATGGTCCATAAGGATACAACAATTTGGCTAAAATGAATGGCAACTTATGGAGAAATTTGTGACTATCATCTCATTATTGAAAAAAAAATCTATAAAATGGCAATCAGACCGCCTAAGTTACATAAGCAGTGTTATTAATAAGAAAAACCATATTCAGGTTATGGTAGTTGCTAAAATATAAAAGGTAGGTAGATGTATAGGAAGAAGAAGAAAAAACATATACCAAGTGATTCTATCAGAAACATGGTAGAGGTTGTAACAAGTAATAAAGTCTCTAAAAACTGTTTGGAGATGGCTTTGACATGTACCAAGAAGAGTGATATCGTATTTCTTAAGGGATAATATTTTTTTTTATCAGGCCCTAAAAGGAGAAGAGGAAGGGCAACGAATTGGATAAAGGCACTGAGAAGAGAGATAAAATTATGCATGTCAATTGTAATATGATATAAGTATGGTGGAACATTGGCATTGGATCCATGTACCTAACCTGATTAGTTTAGATTTGGTGGATAATGATGATGAAAGTGATGGCTACACAACCCATCATCAGTTTTTGTTGTGCAGACAATGATCTTTGTTTGAGAAAATGTAATACATACTATGCTACTCTTTTTCTTTTAAAAAAAAAAACTGGTTGGTACCATTATGTTGTAATTAAAGTAGAAAAGAAGGGATTTACAAGTATAGTCAGGATTTCCCAAAGATCCCTTTACAAAAATGCTACACATCAAGGTGATGTGGTACCCACTAACCCCCCAACAAGTCAAAAATGAAGAACTATGTGAGTTCACATTACATAAAAACGACACCTACTCTCTCACTATCCCCTTAATGAAGGAGGCAACTCTGTCTGCCACCCTAGCTTCCCTCCTGAAGATTCTACCATGTCTTTCTCACCATGGTGGCCCACAAGTCGCATGTAGGATGAGCCACAAGAATATCCTGTCGCCCTTCACACTCCATCTCCTGTGCCATTTATTTAACAAAAGCTGCACATTGCTCTTGCAAAAAGGTAGCCCCTAGCACACTAGTCAACACTTGTGCCACACTTCCTTAGAGAAGGGACACCCCGTGAAGAGGTGGTCCAAAGTCTCCTCCTCTTCACCACAAAGGCTACATATTGTCCTGATCTTTGGCATAATTAAGGCTGCCCTATCACAAGTCGGCAGACGGCCATGTGAGATTCTCTGGACCAACAACTTCATTTTAAGAGGGCTTCTAGGTTTCCAGATCTACAGTGGTCAAACCATACCCTAGTCCTTCATCTGCAATAACCTTGTAAGCTGAGGAGACCAGAAATCTTCCTTCTTTATCCCATCTCCTCCACCATCTATCAATGCTACTCACCACCAGAGCAAAGGGTAGGAGGAAGGAAAGGAGCCCCTCCAACTGCTCCATCTTTTCCTCTCTAAGATTTCTTCGGAATGATGGTGTCAAAACACCCCCTAATATTTGTTGGCTCAAAGACTTGTGAAATAGTAGCCGCCTGTGCCGAGGAAATGCCAAAGAGCTGTGGGAAAGTGTCCTGTAGAGTAAAGTCACTACAACACCTGTTTTTTTCAAAACAAACATTTTTCCCCACTCCCTAGCTGGACCCATACACTAGCCATGATGATGTCCCTGCACTTTAAGATGCCAGGATTCCTCTCCAAATGGGATTAGATCCCATTCCCTCACCCTCCCATAGTACCTTTGGCGGATGACTTGTCGCAAAGTCGCCACTATTCGGATCCAACTTTCACAGCCCACTTACTCAGCAAGGCCTGGTTGAAGTCTTTACTATTTCTGAAGTCCAGTCCTCCCATCTCCTTAGCCAAAAAAATTCTACCCCATGCTACGTCATGCCACCCCCTGCTCCTACCTCCATTGCCATGTCAGAAAAATCTAGTCTGAATAGACTCAAGTCTTCTTGCGATGCTCCTCAGAATTTGGAAAATGAAAAGGTAATAAATCGGGAGACTATTCAGTACTGATTTGCAAAGCACCATCCTCCCCCCCCCCCCCCCATGAGAAGAGTTTCGCCTTCCATCCTGCAATCTGGACGCATACCTTTGTATCACACTCTACCAATCCCTACAATGAATGACATCGGGATATAGTGGTAGGCCCAAGTAAGAGATCAAGAAATCTCCTATTTGGTAACCAAGTAAGAAAGCTGCTCTCTTTAGTGCCGCTCTCCCCCACTAGTTGACTCTTGCCAAAATTCACCTTCAGCCCGCTTATTTCTTCTAGCAACTCCAGCATGAGTCTAGTAATGAGAAATTACCTCTCATTCTCTACTAAGAAAAGAATGATATCATCAGCATGCTGCAAATGAGAAACCTGAGTGCCACCTGCTCTAGCTTGCAATCCTGTAATCAGCCCTTGGGGCTCAGCTTTCGACCACATCCTGTTACTCTTTTGAAATTGACCACGTCATGATGTAGACAAGGGTGTCTTGTACAGGTTCCATTTCACAGAAACCCTATACAAGCAAATCACCCAGGTGGCTTGCTTATGATCTATTTCTCCACTATAAGCCAGGATTTCATTTCATCATATGGTTCATATATTGTCTATATGCTTGGCAGAGAGCCAATTATATAGACATTAAGTATAATGTAACCACAATGATGCAGACAAAGCTGTATATTTATATATGCTACCTTTTCTCAAAAGCTTACAAATGTTACAAGGGCCGGCATTATGTCTCCATTATAGGGGCCAAGATTTCACTTTTAAAGAAGGGATCTTGAACAGATAAAGTCATATTAATCTTGAGTCCACAAATTGAACCCTAGCTGAATCTTTTTGTTTCAATCCAGAGAAGAGCTCAAACTAGTTTCAAGGTTTTAACTAAAAGGCTGCAGGGATCAATGGCACAACCAGTAGAAAACAAAAACAACTAAGATATTTACAGCATTTGATCATACCATCATGCCTGTTGCATAGTCCTCAGCTGCCCTGAGGAGCTCCACCAATTGTACAGCAGCATCAAGCGCATCTGGTGCCCATGAAGGTGGTGCCTCCAATAGTCCAAGAAGTAACCGTTGAGTAGCACTTGGAGTAGCAATAGCATAGTATCTAACCAAAAATTATGCAGTCAAAAATACTGTTAAAAGGCATGGCACTCTTTGGCAGCAGAAAAGTGGCAAAGAGTTTTAACAGAGAATACCGATGAAATAAGCGAGCATATGGCTCAAGAGCAGGTAGTCCTGCAACAAGATGCTCATCTAATGCAGTCGTTGGAGGAGGAAGAAGAAGTGCAGGAACAGCTGCAGCTGTTAAATGTGCAGTTCCATAGCGAGCAACTTCTTCATCACCAAACACTCAAGATGACTCCAGCACCATTTGCAACAGCCCATCTTGGTGTGGACGGCATTAGTTGGGGATGCTTACCAGAACCATGACTAAAAGCTATTGAACAAAACATACAAACTAGTGAGCATTTCCAAGAGAAAACAAGTAGGCATAAGATGGAGAAAATGATAAGTAGCACACAGAAAAGTACGTGTTAACACTGCTCATGCTTTAGAATTCACAATATGATACCAACCTTGATTATAGATATGGACCTGCAAATTTGATTACTAAAATATACTTATTTCATATAGATCTAGACTATCATGAACAGCAAAAGCACATGTTAACACTGCTTATGCTTTAGAACAATAAAATCCACTATGCTCAAGGTTAATTCTGCTGGAATGCGAGACCATCGAGAAAAAGATACAAATGACTTTGCTGTAAGATAGAAGATACCAAGTAACATGGTAATGAGAGGTTGATCACAGAGTAATCACTAGCAGGAATTGTATGATTACTGTAACATGCCACATCAAAAGCATGTGGTCGTGAGAGGTAGAACTGTAGAAGATACAAACTTCCAATGGGACTCAATGCATCCCACCCATCCACCCAACCACCACCACCTGTGATGAGGAGCCCCTCCAAGGGTAAAGGAAGTGTGGTAAATGGATGAAACCATTGAGAGAAAGTGCAAAGTGAATGGAAGCAGCAAGAGACGACCTGGTGCTTTGACAACATTTGATGAAACATCCCAAGACCACATGATAGTGGGAGGTAGAAACCTCAGGATATAGGGACGTGGACACTCCGCTAATTTCTGCAATAGGATTAAATGGCTTTCACCGACAATTACTATGGGAATATTTTGGTTTCTCATTTAATTAATTTCGGCCATGAACATTTCACCACAGAAAGCTATCATCCAAGTTAGTATCTCATGGATCCTTCCATAAAATTGCCTACAGGTTGAAGATGGTGGTCATTTCTATATGCCCTCTGTCAAAGAGAAATATAATTGTCATGATGAATCTCTATATTTTAACTCTAATGAAAGAATAGATATATATATATATCATAATAACAAGTTAACATTACAAATCTGGTTACACAACTACTTAAAGGGTGCAAAGATTGCAAGTTATACCTTGAGAGAGTTTAGCCCACAACATAGAATTTTAACAATGGAAATTTACATCCAAGTGGACAAGAAAGGTCGTAGGTAGTTGCCCTAAGATTAAATGGTGGAATTTGAAAAATGAAAATGTATACACATTTAAAAATCATCTATTGAAAGAAAAGTATGGAATTCTGAAGGAGAAATAAGCACAATATGGAACAAACTAGCTCATTGTACAAAAAGAGTAGCTAAAAAAATCTTAGGTGAATCTGAAGGTAAAAAGATTTCAAAAAAAAAGACCTCATAGTGAAGTAAAGAAATTCAAAAGGCTATTGAACAAAAACAAGAATGCTTTAAAGAAACGGAAAAAAGGATAAAAGTGATCAAAATTAGAAGGAATATAAAAGCACAAAAAAGAACACTAAGAAAGCAGTTAGTTAAAGATTTTGAGAACAAGGAGATGAGGTGCACATACACAATTCGAGAAATTGTTAAATGGAGATCACTTTAGCCGTCTGTTCATAGAGGCGTCTGTTCATAGAGGGAACTGATGAGCCAATTAGACAAAATAGGTGTTTTATTACATTTGATGGATTAGAACTTCAAAAGTTGAGGATGCTTTAATAAAGATGAAAGTGGGTAAGACCCTTGGACCAGATCCAGATGGCATACTTACTGAACTTTGGAAAATTTTAGGTGATAGTGGTATAATTCGTTCTTGATAAGATTTTGAAAGAGAGGAGGATGCCGGATGATTGGAAGAAAAGTGTGGTGATCCCTTTCTTTAAAGCAAAGGAAATATAAAAATTGCAATAATTATCACGGTACTAAACTTATGAGTCATACTATGACGTTTTAGGACAGAGCAGTAGAGAAGTATCTTAGGTTTGTGAGTAGCATTTCTGAACATTAGTTCGCAGTCATGATAAGTACGTATACTACATAAGCTATTTTCTCATTGAGGTGGTTGACAGAGAGTATAGAGAAATGAGGAAAGATTTATGAATATCTTCCATTGAGTTAGAGAAGAGCGAAAGAGAGCAAATTTGGTGGACTACAGAGAAGAGTCACATCAGAGTTTCCTATGACTAAAGGATTACATCAAGGGTAAGCACTAAGTCCTTATCCCTTTCTGTTGGTTATAGATCAAGTGGCCACACATTTACATGATGGTATCCTCGATATATGTTATTTGCAGCAGATATTGCTTTAATTGATAAGAATTCTAAGGGTTTAGATGATAAGTTAACTCGGCAGAAGGATGCTCTGAACTCTAGAGGTTTTAGGATCAGTCAAAGTCAGTCAAAATATATGGAGTGTAATTTCAGAAATATGAAGGGAGACTAAGAGGATTTGGTTATGATTGTTAGGTCAGAAGCGAGAGAGGCCAATGGAGGAATGAGAGGCCGAATCACCTTCTCCCTGGGCAGTTCATCCTTTAAATATATAATGTATCTTGTGTATGATTACAATTCTGTCCCTCTACATGAAGGCGACCAGGAATAAAAGGAAATTTATAAGAAAACCCCAAAACTAACAATATCACAAATGTATCCCTATTAATTTACAAAAATACCTTATTCTTCTTCTTCTTTTTGAAAGTGGGTAAAACCACTATTGTAGAAAATGAAGAAAAGGGATATACAAGTGTAATCATCATGATCTCAAAAATCCATATACAAAAGAGACCTTCCACATCGAGACGGAGTGGTCGGCACTAATCCCCCAACAAACCCAAAATGGAAGAATTGTGAGAGTTCACATTACAAAGAAGCTCCACTCATTCTCTCACTCTTGCGCAAATAAAAGAGACTACTTTGTACGCCATCCTAGCTTTTCTTCTGAATGATCTATTGTTCCTTTCACCCCCATAAGGCCTACAAAGTTGCATGAAAGATCAACCACCAAATAATTCTATCCCCTTCGAGATTCCACCTCCTATGCCAAAAGCTAATCAAAAGATAGACACTCCCTTGCATGCCGATGCTAGAATGAATCCTCCTTGTGACTTTGGTCCACACCTCCCAAGAGAAGAAACAACCTGCGAAGAGATGGTTCGGTGTCTCATCCTCTTCCCCACATAAATGGCAGTGTAGCTAGGTCTTGAAGGAAAGAAGCAATCCTGTCACAGGTAGACAGTCTGCCATGAGAGATCCTCCAGATGAGAAGTTTCACCTTCAAAGGACTCCTAAGAGTCCACATCTTAAAAGGAAGGCTATGACGCAAACCTCCATCAGATATACATGAGTAAACTAACCTCACTGAGAAGGAACCCTTCTTCTCCCACCTCCACTGGTCCTCTACATCTGCCTTTGGAATAAAATCAAGAAGGAAGGTAAACAAACACTCTAGTTGATCTATCTCTTCGGACCCGAGATTCTTCCTAAATGTCAGGGCCCACATCCTTCCTAATAGTTGAAAGTTGAATGACTAGGATACTAAGGCCAAAGGAGCTGCAGCAATAGCAAAGAGCATTAGGAAAGACGCCTCCATAGCAAAGTCAACACACCATCTATCTTTCCAAAATAAACATTTGCCCCCCCCATCCTAGGCGAACCCAAACATTAAAACATGATGAAGTCTCTGCTTGACAAAATACCTCTTCAAATGGGTGAAATATTATGCTGAGACGCCATTATCAAGTCCCAAACCCTAGCTCTTCCATAATACATTTGCCTGATGACTTGGGCCCACAAGCCACTGTCTCTTGCCCTCAACTTCCAAAACCACTTACACAAAAGAAACAAATTGAAATCTCTAATAGTTTTGATACTAGCACCTCCCATGGCCTTACTTTTACAAACTCTACCCCAACATATATTATGCCAACCCCTGCATTTCTCACCACTCCATACCAAGAGAATCTCGCTTGAATATAATCGAGCCTTTTAGCAAGTGTTTGGTGGTTCACTCCTCCCCTTTGCATGGGGGAGGCTGTGTGCAAGCGCCAATGGGAGCTACAGATTTTCCCACCTCTGCTCTTAACTTACTTATCAAAAATAATAATAATAATAAATAAGAAGTGTTTTAAGGATCCGAAAGATAGACAGGAAGTATATGGGCAAACTGTCTAGCATTGATTTGTAGAGCACCATCCTCCCCCATAGGAGAGGGGCCTGCCCTTCCATCCTGCAAGTCTAGCCTCATATCCCTGCACAATGGGCTGCCACTCACTACAAAGGAGAGTCCCAGGAGACAGCGGGAAGACCAAATAGGAGAGAGAGAGAGAGAGAGTACTCCTATTTGGCAGCCCAAGATGAATGGCACCCTCTGAAGAGCTCTCCGATCCATGTTCACATCCACCATAAGGCTCTTATTGAAGTTCACCTTGAGGCCACTGACCTCCTCCAGAAGCTTTAACATCAATCTGGTCATAAAAATCTAGGACTCGTCCTCTGCTAGGAATGCAACAATGTCATCCGAGTACTGCACATGAGTAATTGTAACACCCCGGTTAATTAATAAGGGTTAAAAATAAAATAAAATATAGCAATGAAAATAAAGAGGGAAAGAGGAATATACGAAATGGCGTTACATAATAAGCTGGTTGATTTAAAGAAAACCTTGAATTCGATAAGTTAATGATTTAATGAATAAATAATTAATCTAAGTTCCAATTAAATTTCCAGTAAAGGCAATCTGTTGAATGGGTTAAAATATTTATATACATTCGAATTTAACTTGGCCAACTTCCTTATCAGTATTTAGTTGTTTTAAAAAGGACAAAAATTTCATCGATTAAGAGCAAATAATACAATTCAAATAATAAAGGAAAATTTTAGCAACCTAGATTTAAAATAAATCAATTACATGAATAAATATAACTCTTGGAACAAATAAAGGTAAGTCCATTTAATGATTTTTGAGTTAAGTAGAAAACTTTGTATTAATTGTAACTTAAGGAATGGTCTAATAAAAATCCGGATAATAATGATTTAAGCCGAGTAAAAATGAAAGTTTTATCATAATATCGTAATAAGATAAAACGTAATTAATTAGGCCTAATTCCGCAACCAAAACCGAATCTAATTAGAATTAGAGCAAGGGGACTGTAATAATCCGGAATAAAATAATAGATAAATTAATAATCTTCCCAATATACGAAAATTCGAAGAATTTATAAAATTATGAAAAATACATATTCGTGTAGAGGATTGAATTTCCAACAAAATTGCCAACTAAGACACCCCCAAAAGAAAATTAGATTAGGCCCAAATTAGGGGTTTTTGGTTAAACTCGAAACTCGATTAGAATAGCCTTAATCGACCAAATTAGAGCCCAATTCGAGCCCTAATGGGCTCAATCTGAACCCAAATTCTTGGCCCACATCGGAGGACCTTTTCCATCGATTCCCCTACAAAAACCCTAACCCTAACGTTTGAAATTCGAAGTTTAGGCGGCGCAACTTGGTCAACCGCGAATATCGCGCGGGATCATCTCCACCTCGTTCCCCAATCGAAACCACGTCTCTAGGATCGCCCCCAGCCCTATAAATCGAAAGCCTACACTACCGAGAATCCCATTTGGCTTAGGCCGCCGGCGGTGTGCGAGATCGAGGGCAGAATCATCGAGTCTAGAGGTGGATTTCGGCTAGGGTTCCGACGTCCGTCGTTCTTCTTCAACTCATTTAAAGTAGGTTTCTCTCAGACTAAATCCTAATCAAAATATACCATATTGTACGTTTTTTTGTCCTCTTTCCATTGGTAGTATTTTCCCCAATTTTTATTTGGTATAGCTACTACATGTGTTTCTCTTGAGATATGTCAAAGTTTGCCAGAAGGCGGGGTTCGATTCCAGGTCGCGGAACTCCAGTGACCGCGTCCTGGAGACCGCGGTCCCGCGATTGACCGCCACCTGTCTGGTGGGAGTTTCTTTTAAAACTGGTCAAAGTGGCAAGATCGCGGTCGTTGACCGACCGCTACTGTCAGGTAGCAGCCCTTCCCTGACCGCGTTCTGTGCTCAGGTTATAGCAAGATTCCTGTTTTTTTTCTGCGTTATGTTCTGATAGACACCATGCTAAAAACGCACTTAATACTAGGGCTTGTGGAAGAACGTTAAATTATGACTAAAGCCTATATCATCATTCCTTGATTGTCATTGCTCTCTCACACTATTTCCTAAAAAAAATAGAGTAGTGCTGCTGAATATGTTCATATAATTGAAATTCTTGCAATACCTTGACTTGTTTAGCCACGTTAATTGTTACATTGTTGTAATTGCTTGAGAGTCATGCCACTCCGATGGTAATGGCCTACCGTTCACTCCCGTTTTCCGCAGTTTCACACCTCAATTCTTGGGATAGTTGGGACTCTCTGCCGGATACTCCTTCCGTCGGACTAGAACCGCTATCTCAAGGCCTCCGTAAGACTCCGCAAGCCTGAGATTCCTACTAGGACGCCGAGCAGGTTGTACCCTGACAGCACGAACCTACTGAATCGATCGGATTTTGAACGGGCAGTCCGAGGTTGTGACTGAGTTCTGCCCAATTCCGTCCAGAACGCGACCCTCTCGGGACTGCTACCAGAAGGTCGCGGCTAGCTACTGACCGCGTTCCTTGTTCCATGCCTTGTGCGTCGACCCACTGGCCTATTGAGTCGACGCAAGCACCTGTTGCTCTTTTGCTAATAGCGGTTGTTCCTTAACCGCGACTTCATGACCGCTGACCTCTGTGGACCGCGAGCATCCTTCCTATTCTGTGAGTCAACCCCACCTACCTGTGAGTCGACTCAGACCCCACCCATTTTGTCCCTTTTGATAGCGGTTCTGCCTAGACCGCTATCTCATGGTAGCGGTCCTTCGCTGACCGCGACCTAGCTCAATTTTCTCGTTTTCCGTGATTTTTGTGTGACATAGCAGCCATGTTTAATGTTAGCCCTTCAAGCTATTATCCTGTCATGTTCACGACCCTTTTATAATTCTTGGCTTCCAAGTCATATTCTTATGACTTATCACTTGAAATTCCTTCCAAGGAATTGTCTTTTAGTACTTGGTTACTTGTGCTTGTTCTTGAAACCCTTGGCCATTAAATAATGTGGATGTCTAGATTTCGTAGGATCTCTGATCCAACCCTCAATGCCAACGCATCATAAGGGCCCGGTCTGGTCTTGGGGAGAGCGCCCGAAAAATTCTAGTGCCCATGGCAGTTTGTAATGACATGGTGAGACATTGCACCGAAGTACTATCTAGCGTGTTGAGTCTACGACATTCCACTTCCACATGCACTGAATACATGAACGTACTTACTTGCTTGACTTGACTTGATATGTGGCCAAAATTCTTGAATATTGATCATTTGTGCATATCATTATATAGCCTTGCTCAACCTTGTACTTTCTATACTTAGTCTCATCTCTTCGTTAAACTTGACTCTATCATGATTAAGTCTTGCGATGGTACTGATTTATTGAAGTGTTTCGTTCATGCGTATAGTTCTTTGCACTTAATTAAATTGTTAATTACCTAAACTCTACCTGGCGATAGAGATATAAATCCTACTGAGCTTCTTGCTCACCCTCTTTCTTTAACATTTTTCAGGTAATTTAGAAACTAGAGTTCGTAAAATCTGGAATGGGCAAGTGTGATCGAGTGGGCCGGACCTGAAGCTTTAGTGGACCCGAGTCTTTTTCTTGTTTTCTTGAGTCTAGTTAGAGTTGTGAGTCATCCCTTTTCTCTCTTCTTTCCTTTTCCTTTTTAATTGAGTCCATTATTGTAATTCAAGTCAAAAATTATAAGTTGTATTAATAAAATTATATTTTTATATTCTGGCCTCAATGTGTGTGTGGTATTGTTTATTGTCATTTAAGTTGCTCTGATTGTTATGACTGTTCCGCTGGCACGTTCCGAGCAAGTTTCCGCTACTATCGATTCGGAGCGTGACAGTAATAGTGATGCTAGCTGGTCCAGCCTGGGAACCTCTAATCAACCCTGCAGACTCTGCTCTCATCCACATCCTACTGAGGATGTGAGTCACTCAGCCACCAGCACAAAAAGGAGAGGGAACAAGGGGTCTCCCTGTCGGAGTCCTCTACCACTATGGAACAGAAAGGTAGGCTTCCTATTACCCAAAATAGCAAAAGGGGTGGATGTGAGGCAAGCACAAAGCCAGTCAACCCATGTATCCTATCCAACACATCAAACAAACACTACCAGTTGACCAAGTCATATGCTTTCTCAAAGTCAACATTGAGAACCACTCCTCTATTCTTTGTGTCCTCATGTGAAAGAGACACTCGTGGGCCACCAAGAAGTCATCTTGAATATGCCTTCCCCAAATGAAAATCCCTTAAAAATCACTAACCATTCTATCCATTACTTTTTCCATTCTTCTTGCCAATAGCTTGGTGATTATCTTGTAAGTGCCATTAAGGCTGATGGGTCTGAAGTCCTAAAACATTGTGCAACTTGTTTTTTGGGGATAAGGATCACTAGCATTCTATTAATGCCCCTCAAGTAAACCCTACCACTATGGAACAAGAAGGTAGGCTTCCTATTAACCAAAATAGCAAAAGGGGTGGATGTGATGCAAGTACAAAGCCAATCAACCCATGTATCACCAAAACCCTTCCTATCCAGCACATCAAGCAAACACTACCAGTTGACCAAGTCATATACTTTCTCAAAGTCAACCTTGAGAACCACTCCTCTTTTCTTTTATGTCTTCATGTGAAAGAGGCACTCGTAGGCCACCAAGCAATTATCTTGAATATACCTTCCCTTAATGAAAATCCCTTGAAAATCACTAACCATTCTATCTATTACTTTTTCCATTCTTCTTGCCAACAGCTTGGTGATTATCTTGTAAGTGCCATTAAGACTAATGGGTCTGAAGTCCTAAAACACTAAACACCTTGTTTTTTCGGGATAAGGATCACTAGCATTCTGTTAATGCCCCTCAAGTGAGCTCTACCCTCTTGGAATTCCTTCATAACACATAATAAATCACTTTTGATAATTTCCCAACACTCTTGAAAGAAAGCTTATTAAATAAGCCATCGTGTCCCAGCATCTTATCACATGCAAGGGAGAAGACTATCCGGAGGACCTCCTGCTCTGAGAAAGGCAGGGAAAGAGCTTCCCAATCCTCTGTAGGAAGAGCAGTAAATCATGGGCAATCCCCAATCTCCTGATGTCGTCCTTTGTGAACAGCCTGGAGAAGAATGTCCTCACTTGCCGCCTAATATCCTCATCCCTAGAGAAGAGCCAGTCTCCCACTCTAATACCTGTGATGGAGTTAACTCTCTTTCCTCCAGAAGCAATGCGCTGAAAATAGGCAGTGTTCCTATCTCCTTCCTTGACCCATCCCTCCCTCGACCTCTGCTTCCAATAGATCTCCTCCCTTGTGGAGATCTCCTCGAACTCTGCCCTAAGACTGTCCCTGAGACTCCTATCTGCATCATCCATCAAACCTGCCTCCTCCGTACAACCCAATCTCTCTATATGTTGCAAGATCCTATCTTTTGCTACTCTGCCTAGCAATGTCTTGCCTACACCCTACGCCGTAAGAGACTGTGCCACCTACCACATTTTGCCAACCAACCTTGCCATCGCTGATGTCTCACACCTCTTCATGCTCCAAGCCCTTCTGATAGTCTCCAGAAAGTCATCCTCCCTAAATTAATACCTCTCTAATCTAAAGTTTTGTCTCCTCTTATGAGGACCAGCTAGTCTTCAATAAAAGGGGTTTATTGTCTGATCTAACCAGGGACGACACCTACACATGTGGAAAATGATCCTCCCAGTTTACTGAGACCAAAAACCAGTCCAACCTAGGGCAAGTCAGGTCTGCCCTCAAATTGGACCAAGTGAACTGAGCATTGACCATGCCAACATCAATGAGAGCAGTTACCTATATAGAGTCGATGAAGTCCTCCATCTCTCCCACCTGAGAATGCATCCCCATCCTTTCCTAAGGTGCTATTATGGCATTAAAATCCCCTCCTACACAGTAAGGCCGACCTGAACTATGGTGATACAATGACAACTGTTCCCATAGCATCCTCTTTCCCTCTCTGGTCTGGTGGGCATACACTCCAGAAAAGTCCCAAGAGAAGCCATCTTTTACGATCCTGAAATGTAAAGAGATTCCCCTCGGGCTGACTTGCCCATCATGTTCCACCTTCTCCACTTCAAATAGATTCCAGAGGATCATAATACCTCTAGATCTTCCCTCCGCCGGGGAGGTTGCCCCCTTAGTCGGGTACCCCCAATCTCCCTCATGATAAACACTTCATCACCTTCATATTTGGATCTTTGCAGGCACAAGATGTCAATTTTACAGCTTCGCACCAACTCCTTCACTATCCTTCTCTTCTCCCCCCCATAAATCCCCTTCACATTCTACGAGACAATCCTCATAGTGTCAAAAGAAAGTCTCTGCCCCCACCTCCTACAGCCTACTCTTCTACTCCCCTCCTCTGACCCTCCCCCTAATCTCCCTCTCGTGAAATTTTCCACCCTTGGCCTCCCTCGCTAGCCCTATATGCCACCCCTTCTTGCATCCTCTAAAGACCCCCTTCACATCCTTGTCTAGCCCCTCAAAGGAAATGTCCACCTTCTCTGCCAGCTCCCTCACATGTCTCTCCATTATCCTCTCTACCACTCCTACCATCTCTTTCATCTCCTCCCTACCCAAGCTCCCCTACCCAATAGCTTCTCCCCCTCAGCCTGTCCTCCATTCTACACTGCATCCTCTCCCGGTGTCTCTGGGATATCTTCTTCCCCTTCTGATGTGGTCTCCTCGTCGTCATCATGGGTGTCACAGGTCTCTACTCCAGACGCCTTATCACCCCAAGCGGTCTCCTAAGCCTGCTGCCTGGGATGCTCAAGTCATCGAGTACTCCTCCAGAGGTAGAGATGAGCAATAACACCTCCGGAGCAAGATCCCCCTGCCATTGACTGGCTGAGAGAGGCCCTTCCCTGGATGAAGAAATGATGCCACCTCCGACTCAACTCTATTCTCCAAGTCTTCACCAACGCCTCTGCCAACCTCCAGTAGGAGCCTCTAGGGTAGGAGATCAACCGGTGTCACAATCCGCAACGCGTCGGCCCCCTGGTGCTCCTCCTAATCTGCCCCTAAACGGCCCTCTGTGTTGCACCAGACCAACACATTCCTCTCCTTCTACCTCAAGTTGGCCTCTGGCTGGACCTCACGAGCCTACCCAGACTCCCTGGACAATCCCTACATCAGTCACTGTCGTAGGCTGTTTCGTCGCCGATGTAGGAATCATCGGCCGGTGACCGAGGCCGTGGCTAGAGGCTGAGGCAAAGCCAGAGTCCCCGCCATCTTCGTCGTGCCTGAACTGTAACCCTCCGCGAGAAAAGGAACCCCTAACGGGGGGGGCAAGGATGGATGATCACAGTTCTCTTCGACCGATAACGTGGTCGGGTCCGGATTGGGGTAAGTTGTACCTGTACTTTCGACTCGGTCCACTCCCTTATATCTGATAAAGTGGCGTTGGGCCCATCTCCTTGTCTGACCCAAGAAGGGACCACACCTACTAGGCCAAGGCGGCACCTGAGTAAGTTGCAGACCCATTTCCAAACGTCGTCGGTCTACCCCTTTTGAAATTTAAATGGGTTGTTACAATGACGCCACATACCCCCAGATCACCGCCTTCCTCCACCCGACCAGGGGCGGGTTGCCCTAACCCTCGCACCTACCACTCCTGTCTGTGCGCCGCTAGTAGTCCCTATAGTTGCTGCTCCGGCCTGGGGATGAAGCGCACCAAAAAACCTCGCCGGCGAGATCTATGGTGACGACGGCCAAGATTCCTCTAGTCCGCTTACACGGACGACGGCTTTCATCGCCGTGAGCTCGCCCCCGTATGTGAAGCTCACCGACCCCGGCTTCCATTTCCTGAACCGGCTAACGAGCATCACAATGCCCGTCTCGTCACAGAGGACGAGAGGCACACCAAGAAGCCTAAGCCTGGTTCTGCTTAACCTGGGATTTGGGAAGGTGCGGACCACCATTTCCGTCAGAGCAGAGCTTCGTCCACCACTGCGTAGCCCTCCTTCGCCCACATCGTTGTCTCCTCCCTCCGTCCCACTACAAGGAAGCACCTAAGGTCCGTCTAGACCACCTCCCATCCGTCTTCCCTGCTCAACCCACCATCCAGCACTGCCTTCACCCGCGCCGGGTCTGCTCCCCCCTCCACCAGATCCACCTTGAGGCACCGTCTAAGCCACGAGAGCATCCCCTACACTATCTCCAATGGTAGGGGGTCTGCCTCCATGCACGAGTTCCCTCCCTTCTCTAGTGATCAGCAGGTCGGGTTGCCTCTTACCACATCCACGAAAGACGGGCTAGGAAGGTTCTGACTTCTGAGATATGCCACCAGAGTTGTGCAAGATCGCAACAAACGTCCCTGCCCTCCACATTGGAAGCACCGCCTCACCTTGAGCGGGAGACTAGTCCCTAATAGCCTCCCATATGTGCTCTTGCCAGCCTCTCCAGAGACACGATCCGGGAGACCACCCCACCGCATACCCTTCCTCGGAGCTTCTTACTCTAGGAAAGGGTTAGAAAGAGGTGAGCATAGATATCCTTCATGCTCAGCTTGTCAAGAGCAGATCTAAATTGGGCTTCAATCATAGCTTTCAAGAAAACATCTACAACTTGTTCTTGTGACTTCACATAGGGCAAACAAAGTTCTCTTGAGCCCAATTTCTCTTCTAATGAAATGCTTGTGCTTTGTTCTGTCGTGCTGAATAGGGTTATTTGCAATGTTTATTGCTGCCTTGTTGTCACAATAGAGTTTCATGGGCAATTCCACTAAAATTCTTAGATCTAGCAGGAAGTGTTTTAGCCAAATCAACTCTAATAATCCATGTGTCATGGCTCTGTATTCTGACTCTGCACTTGACCTTACACACTGTTTGCTTCTTCCTTCTCCAGATAACCAGCTTGCCACCTAGAAAGGTACAATAACCAAAAGTTGATCTCCCGTCATCTCGTGACCCGACCCAAATTGCATCTATGAATCCTTCAAGACTCGGGCTTTCAATTTTTTGAAAAAGAATTCATTTTCCTGGACATGACTTCAAGTACCACAATATGCGTTCTACAACTTTCATATGCATTGTTCTAGAGCATGCATGAACTGACTAACCACACTTATAGCATAAGTCAAATCTTGTCGAGTCAATGACAAAAATAAAAGTTTCCCTACCAATCTCTAGCACAAACTCCTATTTTCTAATGAAAGTTCGTTCCCCCCTGTCTCTGATAACCCATGATTTAATTCAATTGGTGTTATTGCAGGCTTACACCCCAACTTTCCAGTTTCAGTTAGCAAGTCTAACACATACTTCCTCTGATAGACATAAACCCCATTGCTTGATCTGACTTCAGTCAGCAAGTCTAACACATACTTCCTCTGATAAATATAAACCCCATTGCTTGATCTGACTACTTCAATGCCCAGGAAATATCTTAACTCACCCAAGTCTTTAATTTCAAATCAATAGCCAAGCCTTGCTTTAATTTCTTGATTCCTATCACATCATCTCCGGTGACAATCATGTCATGCACATAAACAAGCAGCACAGTTACATGTCCCCTCGTCCACTTGACAAACATAACATGGCCAATATTTGATTGCTTGAAGCCAAATCTGACCACGGCAAGACGCAGCCTATCAAACCAAGCTCTAGGAGATTGTTTCAGCCCATAGAGTGATTTCTTCAAACGACACACCTTCCTTTTTATATCCATTCCAGGAGGTGGCAGTATGTACGCTTCCTCTTGGCGATCATCATTCAAAAAGGTATTTTTAACATCCAGTTGGTACTAAGCTTAAAAGTATTGGACAGCTAGTGAGAGGATTACCCTATCGGACTTCAACTTTGCTATAGGAGCAAATGTCTCCTGATAATCAACCCCCATGTCTGAGTAAATCCTTTTCCCACAAATAATCTGGCTTTGTACCTCTTTACCTCACTCTGTGCATTATATTTGATTGTATAGACCCATTTGGATCCTACTAGTTGTATGTTCTTTGGAATATCAACAAAGACCCAAGTTTCATTCTCATTCAAAGCACTCAACTCCTCATCCATTGCATACTACCGTTTCGGATCTTACACAGCTTCAGAGAAAGTAGTAGGAACATGGATAGACGACAACGAAGAGAGAAAAGAATAGTATTGGGGAGAAACATGGGAATGGGTAACAAAATTAGTGATGGGATGCTTAGTGCAATCCTGAACACCCTTTCTGACAGCAATTAGAAGATTCAAGTCCTCAAGAGTAGGAGACTCTAAAAGGTTAGCACCCTCTGGAATTGACCGATTAATAGCGGACTTCTCTCTGAACTTCTTTTGCCTGTAAGAAATAACCAGTTTCTACTTCTCAACACTCTCTATACCAATTATGGGAGTGTGAGCATTAGGAGATCGATCTGTGACAGAGCTAAAAAGAGGAGGTACAGGCAACAAAGAAGTAACAGAAGAAGAAGAAGAAGGTAGGATGGTAGAATCCCCCCCCCGAGTCCGAGAAGAGTAGTAGGACTCAGACTCAAAGAAAGCAACATCCTTCCTAACAAAGAAATGACGAGAAACATGATCATAGCACTTGTAATCATTCTAAGTAGAAAAGTATCCAAGAAAAACACCACGAATAGCCCATGGATCAAGCTCGGTGCTACTTGGTCCTAGAGTATGAATGAAACAAAGGCATCCAAACAACAGGGGTAAGAGGGGAAATAAGAGCTTATTTGGATAGACAAGAGTGAAAGGGAGCGACCATCTAAACTCCTAGATGGCATCCTGTGAATGATGTAACTGACAGTATGAACTATCTCTACCCAAAGGATTTGGGCAGATGATGCTAAAAAGGACGAGCTCTAGCAGTTTCAAGAAGATGTCATTTTTTTCCATTCAGTGACCCCATTTCGTTAAGGAGAATATGAACAAAAGGATTCGTGAAGCACCCCCTCATCTTCAAGAAAGATGTTGACACTTCTAGTGAAGTATTCCTCGGCATTATCAAAACAAAGGATTTATACCTGCGTGTTGAACTGAGTGTTAATCATATTACAAAACACTTGAACAACATGAGGCACTTCATCCAGGGATCGTAACAAATACAACCAAGAGCAACGAAAGTAGTCATCAATGAATGTAATGAAATATATATAGCCATCCAAGGAGAGAACAGGGGAAGGTCTCCAAACATCAAAATGGAAAAGCTCAAAAGGAGTGATACTTTTATTTATAGAAGGATAAAAAATGGTTCTACAATGCTTTACCAATTGACAAGTTTGGCATGAAAGAGATGACATATTAATTGACATATATAAAAAAGAGAATAGGACTCCTAACGAACGAAAAGACAAATGTCCTAATCTAGAGTGTCACAAAGTAATCTCCTGAGCTTGTTTATCTCGTAGTAAAGGTGCATAGGATTGAAGAGCAACTATGTTCCCCGGTACAAAGAAGTAAGTCCACCTATTTCACGACCAATCCCAATCATTTGCCTACTTTTAAGATCTTGAAAGACACTATGAGTAGAGAAAAATGTCACAGAACAATTTAACTATATGGTAAGACTACTCATTGAAAGTAAATTAATGGAAAGAGATGGCACATTAAGTGTGGAGGAGAGAGTCAAGTGATCTAAGAGTCTAATGGAACCTTTGCCAGCAATAGTAGCATGGGTACCATCAGTGACAGTGATTTTATCCTGACTCGAAGATAGAGAATAAGAATGAAAGGAAGTAGATATACCTGTCATGTGGTCAGTAACACCAAAGTCAATCACCTAGGAATGCCTAGGGGATTGAGCAGTGGCGCTCAAGGCAGCAACATGTATACCTGACGATAATGAAGGAGAGGATGATGGTGCCTTGAAGCTGTGCAAGAAGACATTGAAGTGTGACAATGTCTGAAGAAGAGAGTGCTGGTGTCACTGTAGTAGAGGTCTCATCAGAAGTAGAGGCACCGGGAGCAGCAAAAGATTGAGGCACAAGGACATTGCTTCGCAGCCTCTGCCCTCTCTTATTGGTTCTGAACTTTGCAGGCATCTTGCAAGGATATTTCTCCCAGCAAAAATCTAAGTCATGGTTTGCATAGCCACAGTGAGTACATTTATTGTCACCTCGCCTCTTATCTCCAGTGGGAGGAGGCCTACTAGTAACACTAGCAAGTGTATTCTCCAACATCAGAGTGTGCAGGAGTGACAGGATTGCTGCTCATAACCAGTCGTCACTATTCTTCACTCAAAACTTTAAAGTAAGTCTCTTCTAATGAGGGAGTTGGGTCCATGTTGAGGATCTGTCCACGTAAGGCATCATAATCTGAGTTCAGCCCACTCAAAAACTTCACAATCTTATCATTTTCTTTAGGTGTCAGATAGATTTGTTGATCAGCAAGTGGCATCCACTTAGTTGCATGATAGACATCTAACCCATTCCACAGTAAAGTTAAAGCACAGAAGGAGGCTGTGATAGTAAGAGAAACCTGTTTTAACGTATGAATGTTGTGGCTCAACTGATACATGTGAACTTTATTCTTCTTGTGACCATAGAGACCAGGTACGGTCTTCTCTTTCCTGCCAAATCCTCTAGACATTCTCTTTCCTGCCTGGAGGGGGGATAAAATTATGGTTATGAAATGGCTTCTCAACTCTATCTGCCCTGGGATTCGACCGACCATCTCGAAAGATGGTCGGTCGAATCCCAGGGCAGATAGAGTTGAGAAGCCATTTCATAACGATGGTCGGTCGAATCCCAGGGCTGATAGAGTTGAGAAGCCATTTCATAACCATAATTTTATCCCCCCTCCAGGCAGGAAAGAGAAGGTCTAGAGGATTTGGCATCTTCTGATCGCCAGTCAGAAACCCAATTTGTCACAACCGGCGATATATAGTTCAGCTATGATGGCCCATGATGGAAAGTTATGGTCTGTCGATTTTCCTGATGTAATCTATAATGTGGTCTAGCCAAGCAGACGCCAGTGTCACAGGCTGAACCATAGGAGACAACATTTCAGAGGTTGTAGACAGGTATCTGCCATATCGGAGCATAAAAGAGAAGGCTCCCACACTAATTAACCTGAACTAAAACACCTTCAATGTGAACCAGAGCAGCAGAGGTAGGAGATTAGGCCCTCGACATAAACAAAAGCAGCAGCGAAGTCTGCTGAAGTTGCCGCCGCCGGTGAGCAAGTCAGGCTCTTGGCCTGAACAAGAGCAGAGAGAGAGAGAGAGAGAGGTCAGGCTCTCTTCCTGATCAAGTGCAGCAGAAGCAGCAGCAAAGCCTGTTGGGGATACCAGCCTGAGCGGGAGTTCCTCTTGGCCTGAACAAAGGCCACAAAGTCAGTAGGGTGCCTGCTAGAGAGGCTGGCCTGCACAGAGGGGCCGGTTGGAGCCTGCAGCTGGGACATAAGAAGATACCTTGCTGAAGGCTTCGGCCTGGGCAGGAGAGCTTCGTGGAGGGTCCAGAGAGGGGTCCGCGGCCTGCTGGACACTTCAGAGAAGAATCTGCAAACCAGACAGGGTGGTGATCAGACACCTGCACTCGCCGCCCTGTCTAGGGTTTTGGCTCTTTGTGGGTTGAAAGAGAGGAGAAAGGAGGGGAGTATCCTTGCACTAGCAAGGAAAGTCCCCTAGGAGAGGTGCGGCCTAGGAAAAGTGGGATTTTGATGAGGTCCCATGGCCTCCTGCTCTGATACCATGTTAGGTCAGAAGCAAAAAAGGCCGATCGAGGAAGGAGAGGCCGAACCATCATCTCCCTGGGCAGTTCGCCTTTTAAATATATTAAAGTATCTTGTGTATGATTACAATTCTTCCCCTCTACATGAGGGCAACCAGAAATTAAGAGAAAGTTGTAAGAAAACCCAAAAACTATCAACATTACAAATGTATCCCTATTAATTTACAGAAATTCCCCTGTTCTTCGTACAATGATCAATGGCCAAGTTATCTCTGCAGTAGCAACTTGAAATTATTTAGATTCTATTAAATAATTTCCTTGATCAAATGGGCAAGGCTTTTTCCAAGATTTAGTGTACTAATAGTCATGCAGATGCTTGATGCCTAATCATGAAGTTAAACATGTATTTTTGGGGACACATGGCCATTCCAAAGAAAAGTATGCACCTAGGGTTTTGGACTTACACCCTACCACAGAGTCTTGTCTCCTTCAACCCCAGAATGAGGGCCTTCTCAAGACATGAGCCCCCCTGCACATCATCCTCGTATCATCTTACAGTTCCAAGTTCAGTCCAAGTATGTAATATGGAGGCATTTCATCTTCCCACCTCTCTTTTTCCTCCTATTCGCATCTCTTCAATTTCTCTTTTTCTCTTGTTATCTCCTATTCTCCTCTGCAGCAGCAACAACAGTAGACACCTCTCTCCTAGCAGGCGACTGGTCCCCCCAACTCTCTCTCTTCTCATGCATCAAGCAAACGCAGACATGACGAGAACAGCAACAATAGTGGGGTTGAAGATAATGGCCACCCACCTCCCTCCTCGCCATCATGTTGGGCTCTCCTTTCTATCTTCCTCTCTCATTTTACTCTCTCTCCCTGGTCCCATCCCAAAACCAACGACAGAACAACTATGGTAAAAGTGATGACATAGTCTGAGGTTGCTACAAGTCTACAACTAAAACCAGAGTCTGAGGTTGCTACAAGTCTACAACTAAAACCAGAGTCATTGTTGCCACAGGAAGAAAGTATAGAATGTTGAGTTGATAAGAGAACTTGATGGACAGTTCTTCATCCCACCATTTGGGCCACTTAAGGGGGAATAAACAACCAAATTTTTAATAGGAGTAGATGTCATGATCAATTTTTGTTCTGTTTTTGTGATTGGGTGATGCAACAGGTTCATCTTTAGAGGGTGTTATTGCCCAAAGCTCATACATTTTGTATACTCTTTGAGGGAACATAGTAATACACCTCTAAAGTACAAGTACTCTAGCAAAGGAATATGGATAATTACAAGAAAATGCTACATTAAGAGCAATGTTCATTAAGGAAAAACTATAATATATATAAACAGTTAAACATAATATGTTATGTTGGTGTGCCTAGAACAGAAGACTTGTTTATCGATGTATCTTTTATCTGCACAAGATATAAAAGGGAAATTGATGTTAAACATAAAGAGAAACTCAGTGATTCTTTGAAATAGTAACACTGCATTAATTGAACAAAGATGTCATGGTGAGAGGCCTTGTGAACCTGTTGTTGGGGGTTTTAGTTCCCCACCAGCTGCATATTTGCCCATCACACCACCACACCTGGTAAAAAGTAGCAGCCAATGGCCCAATGAGTGAATAAGCCTAAGGTCAACATTCATTATGAATGACAACTTTATCATTAATTTGTAATGTTTCTCAAATAACTATGGAAGACTTTTTTCTGAACTATTTTCTCTCCACATCTAGTCCGCAGGCCATCAGTTGATTTGGAATGAGAACACCGTAAACCAAACCCCTCAACCGCAATTCACTTCTGTTTCTCTTTTTTTATGCTTAGGCAAACAAGAAACCTTTTGTAATCACTTAGATGGCCTAAAACAAAAGGTTAGACCTTTCGTGGCGAGTAAACATAAACATAGAAGTGAAAAACAATCTCTTTCTTCTGAAGGTTGATGAAAAAAATGCACTGAATGGCAAACAGAGATCCAGTAGCTAGGATAAAACTCAATGATTTCTTTGACTTTTTTTTGGAACGTTCAATGATTTCTTTGATGGGTTTTTTAGAAAGAAAAAAACCCTACAATCTTGCCTAATTACAAAAAAAACCCTGCAATCTGTCTATTTCTTAAAAAGTCCCCAAAATCTGCTCCTCATAGGAATAAGCCCTTGCCGATGGTCTCCGCAAGGGGACGCCTACAATGCCTAACCCAACTATGGCTAAGAATAAATTGGAGTGATAAAAAGACCAAAGACCCCCTTAGTAACTCCCACCCAGAGAGAGAGAGAGAGAGAGAGAGAACGGAAGGTGCAGCCATCATCCATGGTGGTGCTCTTGGCATCACTGCAGTTTAGCAGGTAGTTGTCGGCGACAGTGAACTTGACGGAGGGGGAAGAGCTACTTGCATGGACATGGCCAACACCGGATGAGAAGAAGACAAGGAGGAGGAGGACCACTGCACATTGGTCTCCCCAGGCATGGTTGTCCCGTGCGCTCGTCGCTGCATGTGATGGGATGGTTACTGCTGGTAGAGGCAGGAAGCGGCGGGCGGCAGAGGCATTGGAGGAGGAGGGTGGGGGCAGGAGCAGTGGTGGCTGCAGCTCCTCCAGGGAAGAGAGGCCATGGAGGGTCGCAAGATAGTGGTCTGGAAGAGATGGAGGGGTTGGAGGTGATGCACATGCCTAGTCCGGCAGGCCTCTGCGTATGAGAGGAAATGGCAGGACGTGGACAAAGAAAGACAGAAAGATTTGGAGAGAGAAGGGCGGTCTCCAACTCAGACACTGACTTGGGTGGGGGTTCACAGAGAGAGAGAGAGAGGGTGAGGAGAGAGGAAAAGAGGGTATTTTGGGGGGGGAATAGTTAACCATGGGGTGGAAGGAAATTCCCCGCAATATTCTTCTTTTTAAACAGAAGTTAACTATGTGGGTGTTTTTGTAAACATTCGTAGATTTTGGGGGATCTATGAGAAATAGATGGATTGGAGGGGGGGTTGTAATTAGGTAAGATTGTAGGCCTTTTTTCTAAAAAAACCTTTGATACAAAATGTTAGATAACTCAGCAGGGATAACCAGGTCATGTGGCCAGTATCAATATCATGATAAAGATGCAAAATGATGCAAAACGAACACTCAAATGATTCAACAAACTAAGAAAGAGCTGACTGAAAAGGAGCACGTACATTACTTGGGCGGTAGGATGTTGATGGATGGATTGGGCTTCTAAACTGTTGGAAGGCAAAGTGGAGGCATAGTCATAGGACTGAGGTACAATATACTTCTAGGGCGACTTTGATAACCGAACAAGGGCCAATTAGGGTGAGTTATTCCGCCTACCTGCCTTTAACCGAGTTTGGTAGCAAGGTTACCGTACCCGGGGTCGATTAGGTGTTGTTTGGTAGCGGGATAAAAGTTGAGGAGAATAGGTGTAAGTCATTCTAGGATAATTTATGTCTAGTCTTATTCTCATGTACGTTTGGTACACAAGGGGTGAAATGGGGTTAGAAAAATGGGGATAAGTCATTCCCCCGTTTTCAACCCCAAAATCGGAGTTAACCCTGTTTCCCTTAACCTAGCTTATCCTCGCCCATTTTAGCCATACCAAACGTAGAATGGGATTAGAGCGGAGATATCCCCGCTCTAACCCGATACCAAACGGCCCCTTAGGGTTAAGGCCCTAATTCTGGGGTTAACTCATTCTACCCTCTCACATGGAATGCCCTACCCGACCCCGGTTAGGGTAAGTTACCAAATCAAAAATCTGAAAGCCCAAGGAATAGCCCACCCGGACCCCCCCCCAGGTTAGCTTATTCTAAGCTGTTATCAAAGCCGCCCCTATAGAATAGCTTTGAAGTAGAAAGAGGAGAAATGCCATTGGGTGCTTGAAGAAGGGTGAGCAGCCTCTCTCCGAGGACGAGGATCTCAGGAGCACAGTGACTGACCCGGGACTGGTACCCAGGATCAACATAAAAGAAGCTAAAGATTTATTCTCTCTCTCTCTCTCTCTCTCTCTCTCTCTCTCTCTCTCTCTCTCTCTCTATATATATATATATATATATATATATACACACACACACAAATATACATATACATATATATCCCATGCACTATGTCCAGCATGCAGAAAAAACATATGGACTATCCTGTGAATGTTGTCCGCAGTTTCTATCCCATGGAAATAGTCTGATATGCAGGAAAAACATATGGGCAATATCCCGTGGATGCTGTCCACAGTTTCGTGGTTAAAACAGGTCATGTAAGGCCTACTTCCATGCTCATAAATATGTCCTTTTTGACTGGGAACATCATTTTACAACCAAGTACAAATAAACGGAACGATTGAATATAATAATTTCTTACCAACGGAAATAGTCGCTTCTAATTCCCAAAGGTGCAGCAAGCAATATATCAGTGATCCAAGGTGACAAAGGCCTCAATGGCTTCCGTTCACACTCTTGCCATGACGAACAAAAATCATCTCCATCCCCCCTAGATGTGGTTGCTTGGCTTTCATCATTGCTCCTTTCAGCTTCATTAATTTGATGATCAGCCTTGTAAATTGGCCTATTGTAGTGTGTCAACACTCGTAAAATTTCCCCACATGCTAGAGCCCATTGTTCTGAATATTCCTTCTGCCGGTTAAAAAAGAAAATGTATTAATGTTGAACAAACATCTTTATTACCACTTAGTTTATAGAATATCACAAAATAAAGATTTTTAAAACTGACTTGAGTGGCACTAGAAACTGGAAGTGCAATTGTACAGTAAATTTATCAACAAAACAACATCCAAACTATTTAAAATAGTGCATGCTTCAATCTGCTATCAAAAGAGCATGCAATAAGTGCAGTTCATCATTCCATACCTCGTTGTTTTGGCTAACCAATGAAATGAATGAACTGAAAGGAGGATCATTCTTGTCATACACCAATGTCCCATCAATTATACATGAAAGAATTGGGTGTACGACTGCATGCCCATGCTCGGGATGATACAAAACAAAAATTGCTGCAAATTAGGTAAAGAGCATTCAAGGTCAGCATCTTATCTACAGTAGAAAGAAGAAAGAAACAGTGAATTAACTGACACAAAACTAGTCCTGATACTAAGCAAGGATGAGAAAAAAGATGAGTACCTAATACTTCATCTAAAAGGCGCCTTTCTTTGGATGGATAGTAATTTTGAATAAGCTGCAGAAGAGATCCCAAAATGGATGTTGATATGTCACAATGAGCTTAGTAAGCTTGCAGAAGCTAAATTTATGTTTGTTCAACCAAATGGCAATATTAGAAAACCATGGTTGGCTAAGGAAATGTACCTGAGTTACATCTTCTGGAAATTGCTCAGAGGTGAACTGACCAAAATATTCAACATATGCAATAATTTGTGCCTAAGAAAATAAGACACAGAGATTATACAAACAATAAAGGAACAGGAGAGGCTAATGAGCAGCTTTTAAAATCATTGAGAGCATTATAATTAAGTGGACATGATATCATAAAAATGACTTAGCAGTTAACAATCTTTTAAAATGTAAAATGAGAAAGAATTGAGACACAGATAAAACAACCATAGCTGCGCCATATGTGTCCCACCATGATGCGGGCAATCTCTATATCGATTGGATGTATGTGGTGTAATTTAGTTTGCAGATGTAAGTTATTCTAGAGCACACACAATTATAAGTTATTATCTATTGTCTAGTTGTAAAAATAAATTGAGGTCAATTTTGCCTCACCTACTCTGATATTGTGCTCTCTTTCCACTTTCACATAACAGAAATCTAGCTTTGTTCATCAAATAACTGTTTCAAATGGATGTGATGAAGGTTTGGTGCATAAAATTGTAACTTGTTCGTAGCGTTTAATTAGACTGTTAGGCCATAATAGTTCAATGTTTATACAGTCCTACGTTTGGGTTGATGATGTTTGTCTTTCCTCCACAACCATGGTTGTACCTGGTTATGGTTGTGCAGCTACAAGAGCTCAACTGCTAGGGCTACGTTAGACCCAATTAGGGAGCAAAAAGAAGATGAGAGAGGACTCCAGATAGAATTCTCATCTAACAGATGGCAACAGCCTGTTGGGCAGAGAGAGAGAGAGAGAAGACTGGAGAGACAGATGACAACAGGAGAGAGAGCGAGAGAAGACTGGCAGCTGACTGCAGGTGTGTGGTGGTCTATTAGTGCAACGCTGTTGGCATGTGGTACCATATGAGATCAGTCAGACTGTCCAGAGAGACAACTGATCTGCCTAGCTTTGAGGGTGTGATTGACACTAAATGTCAGTGGAAAGCAATTTCACGGCATGGAAACTTATGCATGGATGGCTGACATTATTTGTAGCAGTCAGTGGCATACTTTATCATATCCCTAATGTACAATCATTCTAAGGCACCATTATTTGAAAGAAAGCTATATGTTGGGACCTTCATAACCAAAAAGCCTATTCAAAAATGTCAATAATGCATATAGGGAGAAGTTACATTACAAACAAGTGTGCTCATTTTCAATCAAACTGAAGATGAACATTTAAGCACAACCAACTCATTCTAATCACTGACTCTTACTCAGTACAGACTCATATTCACATATGCGATTTCACAGAAGGTGATGATCACATAAAGCTGGTAGGGCTATCCATTGAGAAGATTGATTGAATAGTTTGAGGGCAGGGCACTAGTGGATTCTTATATCTATAGCAAGAAGAATAATGGAAATGCAAGAGAGATAGAGAGAGCGAGAGATGCCTAACAATCATCAATCAATCCATGCTTTTAATGCATACAGATCAGTTTCAATCTGTAAGGTCTATCAAGCTCCCAGAGCTCATGTATAATCTTTACATTCCTTTTTTTGGTATCTGGCTCTAGGGGCATTACTACTTTCAAAATCATAGGTACAATATTAGCTCTTACTGATTTTTTTTTAGAAAGTCCATTGGTTGGTCCAAGTGGCTCTTGATGCAGTTTTGCTACAAAATTATAAGATAAGGAACTGCTGATGCTATCATTTGGCTGTGATATTCCACATTGAAATATGCAAGAAATGTCATATCAGATCTCAGCTTCATCTTGGTGTGGGGGAGTCAGGCAGATCTCGTGCAAAACTTTGGAGATCACGCATGGTGAACAGGGACCTTGAATATAAAAAATTATGAAAATAAATCAATTAATTACAAAAAAACCCCTGGTCATTGGCAGGGCAGCATAGAAGGGCAAGGGTGAGGGGCAATGTTATGCAGACTGCAGCAGTAGCCAGGGGTTAAGCGGCAGCAAGCAGGGGGTTATGACCCTATTCCCGGACCCTCCCACTAAGTAAGAATTGAAAAGAAAACATAGGTTTTTTAGTTTTTGTCCTATAAATATGTGATTTTAGAAATAAATCCCTGTGACTTGCATATTGGCGACTCCATAAACTTGAAATCTAGAAACAAGTCCTTCCGATTAACATCTGTCTGAAAGTTAAGAATATTCATGGGAATATTCCTCAAATGGAATCAAAACAAACAGAAAAAAATAATGACAGAAATATCCTCTTAAAAATGAATATTGAAAAAAGAGGGGAGAGATATGAAGAATAAATGCATCCACAGATGTTGTGATCAAGTATGAGATCGAAGACGATATCTGGTGAAGGTCAGTACTCATTTAGAAAATTTTCCCCTTACCATAGATGGTCAGCATCACAACTGGGGGAGAAAAGAAAGCATTCAAGTTGAAGAAAAAAAACAAATTTCCAGGTTAACAAATCCAATTAGGTGCATGCACATGTAAAGTTCATCTAGTGTAGTTCCCTCTGAAAGAGACCAGTGACTTATCCCCAAGTAGAAAGATTTCCCACCAAACATCAAGGTTTTTCTTTGCCCCACGTGCTATAATTACAGCAACCTTCATTTATGCTCCAATATCAAGGTTATTTACACCCTGATTGCAAGGTCACATGCAAAGAATCAACTGAAAAGAAATCAAATCATTGGAACTGTGACAATACGCCTATGGGTACATTTGCACACATAAAACCATAGGCCATCTTAGACATGTCAAGTCTCAACATCATATGAGAGCGCCATAGACCCATAATTTTTTAGAGGAAAATGAACTTGCTAGTGTACTCTCAGAATCGGTTGCTTTCAAATTATTTTTTCTTAAAAAAATAGAAATGAAGGATAACATAAAGTCATCAAGAAAAAGAATCTCCCACAAAATCACAAAAGAAACAAAATCTTTCAATCTTTAAGCTTTAGACTTTACGCTATTCAGTAAAGAACAATTCAACTTGAACCATTTTATGGACATGCCAGAATCTTCATGCAGAAGCATAAACAAAGTGTAAAAGTTCATCCCTGACAAACTTGCAGGAAATTTTTTTCCCAAAAAAATGACAAATTCACGGCTAAAAGCTATCAAACATAATCCAGATTACGCAGTAGGCAATAATCAAATGAAGGAAATATGGCGAGTTGCAGTTTAAGAGAAAGAGGAGGAACACTCTATGCAATGGACAAACATGAACGGGAATCACGGGGAATACAGTTTTATCTCCTCACCTGCCTCTGCGGTTCATCTTGTGGTGAAGGCCGGAACAAAGACGTGTATTGTAGGCCATCGATCCACTTTTCAGATGACACGGACATTGTGGACCTCTGCCCCTGCAACTATGCTTGTGGCGTTCACACAGAACCGAGAACGAACAGAACCAAAGCTGACCAACACCCACTTCACTGTTCCAAATCAGTAGCTGAAACATCTGTAACACCGGCGCCGTGAGCACCCGCTCCCTTCTTGCATATATACAGCTGAAAGCAACTTTCCACGCCCTCGCTTCACGCTGGTTCCAAGCGCTCAAACACCACTACCGTGGCCGAGATCAACCTCCGCCGGATCCACAGTAATGTCCTCTCCAGATCATCCAAAAGCCGGCGCAGAAACCCTGTTCGATCCCTTACTAATCTGCAACAAGCTCGAAGTTACAAAATATACACAACCGTATAGAATCTTGTGCCAAAAAGAAGAAGAAACGTAAAGACAAGAAGGATCTCAAGTTACACACATCTTTAGAATTCTGTAAAGAACTGTTCGAGAAAAGGCAAACAATGAGGAATCAGCGCTTCACTTGGAGACGGTCGACAGAAGTGATCTTGAGAAGACGCGAATTCTGCCGAAGAAAAACGCAAAGATTGAGAGGAGCGAGACGAGAGATAGGAGGACAACCCGGGGTTCTTCCTTGTAGGAGAAGCTAGGGTTTGGGAGCTCCTGCCCGTTCCTTTTTTTGCTCTTCCGCTTCTTTGTTCCTCGTTATTCTTCTGAACGGTAAGAGTTGTTTGTGAGAGAGGGGTGGTGGGAGATAACTTGGATATTTGTTGTGTTTTTATCTGGGTGGCGAGGGAAATGGCAGGGGACAGCGGGAACAGATACTTTGGGCGGCACAGGCGAAGTCTGGAGTGATTGTGCGTTCAGCTTCTGATCTCTCGCTGCCGACGTGGCGCTTGATATTTTTGGAGGCGGGCGCATGTATGTCGATGGCATGCCTCCACGCGGCATGCGCATGACATGTTTAAACATACCCCCATTCACGGACCCCCGCAACATCAACTATTGGCGTGATGGGGGAGGAGGAAGGTACGGTGACGAAAATGACCCCCGCCACGTGTCGCAAAGCGCCAACGAGGCACGAGGGCCATCGACCATCGGACGGCTGAGATTCCATCAGACGACATGCCGTTTGGCCCGTTTCCTCCCATCCAAGGCCCAGCGGGCTCATTGAACCCTCGACTCCAATTGTGTCTGCAGATGGAAAGCCGGTTTTAGTTTTTTTTTTTAACAGTTTTAACGGAAAAGAAGTGCGAATTGTGTCAGTGGTTATAATCAATTTTCGCGTGACATAAAAATCAAATTTTCACTAATATTTCTATTTTCGCTTCATGAAAGAAGGGACTACAACTTATAATTTTTAGTTGAAAAATTAAAAATCACTCTAAATGTATATAAATGGCTGCATAACCTAATGTGGAACTCGGATTAGCCGGCGCCCTTCCTTCTTCAGATTCCTTTGCGTGAACGAATCCACTTTCTTTGTCTACACGTGAATCTTTTGGGCTTTAAATAAAGCAAATTTTAATATTTATGACCGTCAACATTGGAAAAGAATACTTCTAGTCCAAAGTAACACAATTTTCATGCGTAGATTAATTTTCGTATAACTCTGCCACCTAACGTATGAGTGAAAGGTCACATTATAAATCCATAATAATGACGTCAATTTAAGTTTCACCCCCTTCCCTTCCTCCCAATAACTTGGTTTGAACTTTGAATCTCTCTCGCTCGCCTCTTCGTGAAGAAACGTCAGCCATCACAGTTCCCTTCCTATTATTGTAATCGTCAACTGGAAATGGGCGGTGCGACCACGACGCCTTTCCCGCCCCAGGTGTCCCTTTCTTCGCACCTGCGGGCCCACCACAGCACTCGGTCCTCGCCGTCCAATCGGCCAAGTCCAAATATTTTATCACGCGGTCTCAGTCTGCCGATGGGACTGGGACCCACGCGCTCGATTGCTTTCGGCTATCTGTGTGGCTCAGTTGATCCCGCGCAACGAGGTGCACCCATCACACGGTCACAATTCTATCAATTTCTCCACGGTGCGTGATCGACACTGGACGTCATCTGGGTCAATAAGCTCCGCTTTAGTAGCGGTTTATCACCGTGTTAACCTGAAAACCCGTCTTACTTATCCTATTTTGATTTGGCGGAGGCGACGCACGCTTCACCGACTTAACACGGAGTAACCCGTGTTAACACCGCCTAACCTATCCCACCTCTCGTGCTGGGATACTTCATCCCGTCGATTTATTTTACCCATTCAACCCCTACTTTATGTCCCACCCACCCACTGCAACCGTCGCATCCGCTGCAGGCCGCAGCCTTCGCCTTCCTCGAGGTCCCCTTCGTCTTCCTCCCGCTGTGCCTCTTCTTCTCGCAAAGCCCTCCATCCCGCGTCGGCGACGACAGGTATGGCCCTCGTGCTTCTTCCTCCTCTTGCAAAACCCGCCATCCTCTGTTCACGGCCGGTGTCTTCGTCTACCTCGCGAAACCCCCTTCCAAAACCCTCTTGCATGTTGCTCGTTCAACCGACTCTTCGCCCCTCTGCAGGGTTGGAGGAAGACGATGAGGCCGCCCCGGTCAGTACCTCTACACAATGGTCAAAATGATGCTTTGATGGCTCTCCTTTCTATCAGAAACGTACGGGCTCTGTGAGGCCCGTGCCTTGTGGATCCTTAGTGGTTTGGATCTAGTATTTATTCTGGAATTTCCTATTATTTTCTTGGATTTTTAGGAATTTTCATGGTATTTTTCCGGATTTATTTGGGATTAATTGAGGTTTTTGAGAAATAATAAGTTTTCTATATATAATATAATTATTATATATATTAATTTTATTTTTTTCCCTTAACCCTCACCCCTCTCTCTCCCCTCTCGTCGATCTCTCACTCACCCTCACGCGCTCTCTCTCCTCTCGATCGCCTCTCTTCCCCCTTGTGGGATTGCAGGTGAGACGACGTCGGTTGGAGGCGTGGAGCGCGCCGTTGGAATCCTCGTGTCGAGTGGAGCGCATGGACGCCCACCTTGACGCGGTTCGCGACTTGTGGAGGCGAGGCGGAGCGAGAAGGCCCGGTGAACCCTCCTCCTTGTATGCGGCTTTTCCGGTCGTTTCGGCTTGAACGAGGTAGGGGGATGGAATTCTGAGCTCGCTAGGATCATTTCCTATAGCATGTTTTCATGTTTAAACCCCCGTGGCATGCATATTGGCTATTTTCCATTGTTATTGCTTAAGCTTAGTTTCGTGTGTTTAAGCTATTGTAGGCCGTGCATGTGATAGTTTCAGTTGTTATATTGTTGTTTAGGACGTGTGGTTTGACAGGAAACATATTTTTCGACGTTACCCGACGATTTCTATCGTCCGGGAGGGAACCGGTTTTCAAACCTAACCCGTCCGTGACCCATGTGGTGTGACGGTCCTTCCAGGAACCGTCACACGCCTAATCAATGTAACGGCCCGTTGACGGGGCGTTACATTGAGAGTAACGGTGGGGCTCCCATCCGTTACTCGTCCGTTGATTTGCGTTGACCGGGTGAGGCGGTTAACCTGACGGCCAGTCGGCCGGCCGTCAGGGTCCCCTGACGCGCCTGGGCGAGCGCGTCATATCACCTGCAAACGATTTTGGAACGCTATGTGTTGGTTTTGGCCTCGGGTGGATGTAACGGCCTTGGACCAGCGAGTTACAATTGATGTAACGCGCTGCGCCCAGACCGTTACGTACAGTAACGGCGTGGCCGCTGACCGTTACATGCCCCTTTGACTGGTTTAGGCTGGAACTCCGGTGGATGTGACGGATAGGGGCGGACGCGTCATTCTTGATGTAACGCGCCAGTCCCCGACCGTTACACCCTTGTAACGCGTGGGCTGCAGACCGCCACACGCCTGTTGATTTCAAAAAGCACCGGCTTATTCTTTACGCATTCCAGAATGTTTATATGCCATGCTTATGTTATCTTATTATATAATGACATGTTTGTGAATCCCAATAGAGTAGCTTTTCTTTCCTTGCAATGGAGCCACTGTTGTTGCCCTAAGGTCTGTTCAGTACCGACCCGCTTGAGGATAGCGGAGGGGTGTTCCCGTACACGGTTTGTAAGCTAGTTCCGTGGGCTCCCGACCAACGGTAGCGTCCTACCGAGGGAGAAAACTAGCTAGAGGGCCTGGCTCAGGCGAGAGTCAATGTGTGCACACGTGGTCGGAGGCTGTGGACTGACACTGACGAGTGTCACTCTGACTGGTCACTTGGTTTGGTACTGTTTACGCGCTCAGCTTGTCGTGTTGTCGATTGCGAGTGCTTGAGACGCAGTATAAGTCGTCAGTGGACGCATCTGGTTTCTGCTCCCAGTGGTTGTTCTACTCCCTGCTGCTCGGATTAGTTAAGGCATATTCTACTGGTAGATTTAGATTCTGTCGCTTGCATTTATTTATCGTTGGCATGTATTAACTGTTATACCTGTTTAGTTAGAGTTTACAGCTTTACTGTGACTAGTTTATTCATGCCAATGCCTGTTAATTCATTTAAATGCATGCTCTAATTGTCTTTATTTTCGCATGTATGCTTGTTTAGTGCGAGGTAGGGATCCGCGTGACCCCTACTGAGTCTGGCTGTGACTCACCCTTCTCCTTTCAGGTGAGCCGCGTCCGTCGTCTCCCGGTGTTTCCCGTGTACTCGGAGACCACTCTTAGCTGCCAGTAGTAGACGAGTCGACTTTTTGGGATTTCTGGTGTACTTTTGCCAGGATATGCCCCGTGTAGTTGTACTTTTGGACTAGCGCTTCTGTGCCTCTAGACTAGTTATATATTTAGCACTCTGTTTATTTTGAATTGCTTCCGCACTCTTGTTAAATTCTATTGTTTAATTCTAATATGCGCGCTTGTGATTGCAATTCGTTATACATCCCCTCGACAAACTTCACTAACCCTTCAGGGGCCTCATCAGCCTCTTGGGTGGCTTCCCCAGTTCCTGGTATCGGTGTATCGATGTTATCGGTATATCGGTATCCGGCGCTCTGGGTCGTCATAGTTGGTATCAGAGCGGAGTTGAGGATTTATATAAGGAATTGGAATTTGCAACTTGTCCAGAGCTAGTCCTTCGTGTTGTCTATTGCTGGTTTAGGTTATTTTCTGCGTGGTTGATGTGATTCCTGTTGCTTTCTATTTTTCGGCAGTGCAAGATGCCGCCTCGTCGAGGAAGACCTCCTCGAGTTCCTCGAGCTCCCCGAGATGCTCCTAGAGAAGAAAGTGGTTCTGCACCTCCTCCTGCAGTTCCTGCTGTTCCTGTTGTTCCTCCTCTAGCGCCGGTAGTTGCTCCTCAGATTGAAGTGCCTGGTAGTCGAGGCAAGACTTTGAAAGAATTTCTTCTATTCAATCCGCCTGTCTTCGATGGACAAGCTGATCTAGAGGTTGCGAGGCAGTGGCTAGATGCAATTGAGCGCGTATTCCTATCTATGGAGTGCGCTGAGGATGAGAAGGTTATGCTTGCTGCGTTTCAACTCCAAGGTACAGCCATTACGTGGTGGAAAGCCGAGTGGCAGATTGCGTTTCACTCTAGACCTTTTCGGCAGATCACATGGGCAGAGTTTGTTGCTGCTTTCGAGCGTGCCTACACTCCTGCCTGCTTGCAGATGGCTAAAATGTATCAATTTATGGAACTGACTCAGCGTAGCATGACTGTGCTTCAGTATCGGAACAAGTTTATGGAATTGGGTCAATATGCGCCCCATGTGCTGGCTAATGAAGCTTTGAAGACTCAGCAGTTCTTGCGTGGATTGAGGTCTGAACTTAAATTGCCCTTGATCGCGAGTCGTGTTGCTGATTTAGATGGTGCGTGCCAGGCAGCTGTGGCACTTGAGCTAGAGATGGCGAGACCAGGTGGATATCCGCAGGCAGGGTCAGTTCAGTTTCAACCGGCTTATCGACCGCCAGTGTCAGGTGTTCCCTCGGTCCAGTCAGAGGTTAGCAGTGCTTCTTCCCCTTCCAAGCCCAAATTTAAGAGGTTTAAGAAGAAGAAGAAGTTTTACCAGCAGCCGTCGTCCGGTACAGATTCTGTTCAGCAGCCAACAGCGCCGTCTTCTCAGACTCGTCAGAGCTCGTTTGTCAGTCAGCCGTGGACGTGTCGGAGATGCAGTGGTCACCATAAGGGTCAGCCGTGTTCTCTTCCTGTGGTCTGTTTTCGCTGTGACCAGCCTGGTCACGTTGTTCGAGACTATCCTTTGAGGCCGAAAATGGTGCAAGCTCCTCAATTCTCTCAGCCTCAGCAGTCGCAATTCAGACCTCCTCCTGTACCTCAACAACTGTTCTATTCTCAAGCGTCGGCGTCTTCTCAGCAATCTTCAGCCGGATCGAAGAAGCAGAAAGACAAGGTTTTTCATATGACTAAAGCTGAAGCGGTTGCATCCCATCTGGTGGAAGGTACGATTATGCTTTATGGTCATTCAGCTCGTGTCTTATTTGATTCTGGTGCTTCTCACTCTTTTATTTCTGAGGATTTCATGGCATGTATTGAGGAGCCGACATCAGAAATGACTTGTGAGCTATTTGTCGAGTTGCCTTCTGGAGATTTCATGATTACACCTTTGTGTTTGGAAGAGTCTCATGTTATGATTTATAATCATCAGTTGCCGGCAAGATTGTATGCGTTGCAGTTGGCAGATTATGACAGTATTCTGGGTATAGATTGGTTGGAGCAGTATGGAGCTGTGGTTGACTGCAGATCGAAGAAGGTGTATTTTCAGCCACAGGGAAAATCAGCTTTTTATTTCCAAGGTATTCGATCCCGTTCTTCTCGTATGATTATTTCTGCTATTCGAGCCTATAAGTTGCTTAGTGCAGGTTGCCAGGGATTCTTAGCTTATGTGGTTGCTGTAGAAAAACCACGACAGGAGGTCGGCGATATTCCTGTTGTTTGTGAGTTCCTTGATGTGTTTCCTGACGAGTTGCCAGGCTTGCCTCCAAAACGAGAGATTGAGATGGTGATTGAGCTGATTCCTGGTACAGGCCCGTTAGCAAAGGCACCGTACCGAATGGCTCCAGCTGAACTGCAAGTACTGCGAGCACAATTACTTGAATTGCTGCAAAAAGGCTATATTCGCCCTAGTTTTTTCCCGTGGAGTGCTCCAGTGTTATTTGTGAAAAAGAAAGATGGAAGTCTGAGACTTTGTATTGATTGCAGACAGCTGAACCAGGTGACTATCAAGAATAAATATTCGCTTCCCAGGATTGATGATTTGTTTGACTAGTTACAGTCTGCTACTGTCTTTTCACGGATTGACCTCCGGTCTGGCTACTTTCAGTTGCGAATCCGGGAATCTGATGTGGAGAAGACAGCTTTCAGTACTCGATATGGTCATTATGAATTTCTGGTAATGCCGTTTGGATTGACGAATGCCACAGCAGCTTTCATGGACCTAATGCAGCGTATCTTTCATCTATTTCTCGATCAATTCGTGGTGATCTTTGTTGATGATATTCTGATCTACTCTGCTTCTGATGAAGATCATGTACAGCATTTGAGGATCGTTCTGCAGACTCTGAGAGATCACGAGCTCTATGCGAAGTTCAGTAAATGTGAATTCTGGCTTCGGGAAATTCATTTTCTTGGTCACGTGATTTCTGGTAATGGAGTAGCAGTGGACCCTACAAAGATTGAAGCTGTTTTGAGTTGGCAGAGACCGAGAACTGTAACAGAGATTAGAAGCTTCTTAGGTTTGGCTGGGTATTATCGAAGATTCATCCAGGATTTTGCAAAGATTTCAGCACCTATGACTAGACTGACTCGTAAAGATGTGCTGTTTGTCTGGTCGGATCAGTGTGAGGAGAGCTTTGTTGAATTGAAAAGGCTCTTGACTTCTTCTCCAGTGTTGATTTTGCCTTCCGACTCAGGTGGATTTATGGTTTGCACAGATGCTTCTCGAGTGGGTTTGGGTGCGGTGCTGATGCAGCATGGTCAGGTTATTGCATATGCATCTCGGCAATTGAAACAACACGAAGAAAATTATCCCACGCATGATCTGGAGCTAGTTGTAGTTGTGTTTACCTTAAAGATCTGGAGACATTATCTGTATGGTGAGAAATTTCAGATTTTTACTGATCATCAGAGTTTACAGTATATATTCTCCCAGAAAGATTTGAATCTCAGGCAGAGGCGATGGATGGAATACATGAAAGATTATGACTTTACACTCTCCTATCAGCCGGGTAAAATGAATTTTGTGGCTGATGCTCTGAGCAGGAAAGTGCAGGTCAATCATCTGTTGCTTCATGAATGGAATTGTGGGAACAGCTTCCGAGCGAGGCATTCAGCGTATAGTTTCCTGCCGATCCGAAGATGACAGTTTGTGCTAGCTTGGTTTTGGGTTCAGCTTTGTATAAGCAGATTTCAGAAGCTCAGCAAACTGATTCTGATTTGGCCCGTGTTGTATCAAGATATGATGTGGAATTTGATGATGAGCTGGCTGTCAGTTTCCAGGGCAGATTATATGTTCCCGCTGCTGATGCATTAAGATTTGAGGTTCTGAGTGAAGCCCATGGTTCCCGTTTTACTATTCACCCAGGTGTCACGAAGATGTATCAGAATTTGAAAAAGTAGTTCTGGTGGCCAGGTATGAAGTCAGACGTAGCTGTGTTTGTTTCTAAGTGCTTGACTTGTCAGCATGTTAAAGCGGAACATCAAAAGCCAGGTGGTTTGCTTCAGCCGTTAGAGATTCCTATGTGGAAATGGGACCATGTTACTACAGATTTTGTGGTGGGTTTGCCTCGGACTTCTCAAGGCTTTGATGGTATCTGGTTGCTTGTCGACAGATTGACTAAAACTGCCAGATTGTTGCCAATAAAGGTTGCTTGGAATGTGCAGAGGTTGGCCGAGCTTTATGTGCAGAAGATCGTGCCACTGCATGGAATTCCAATTTCACTTGTGTCAGATCGTGATCCACGTTTTACCTCCGGCTTCTGGCGTAGTTTCCAGAAAGCTTTGGGCACTGAGTTAGCCTTCAGTTCAGCGTATCACCCACAGTCAGATGGACAGTCAGAGAGGACTATTCAGACTCTGGAAGACATGCTGAGATCGTGTTGCCTTGACCGGCAAGGTTCGTGGAGTCAACATTTGCCACTTGTTGAATTTGCTTATAATAATAGTTTTCATTCCAGTATTGGCATGGCTCCTTATGAGGCACTGTATGGTCGTCATTGTCGTACTCCTCTGAACTGGTTTGATGTTGGGGACAGATTGTTGACAGGACCTGACATGGTACAGCAGTGTTCTGATGTGGTTCGTCTGATCAGACAGAGATTGTTGACGGCTCAGAGTCGACAAAAAAGTTATGCAGATCAGCGCAGACGTCCACTACAGTTTGAGCCAGGAGATATGGTGTTTGTTAAGGTATCTCCGATGAAAGGTGTTTCCAAGTTTGGGAAGCGTTGTTGGCCCGTTTCCTATTGTTGAAGCTGTGGGTCAGGTAGCTTATCGTCTGCAACTACCGGCGGCTATGCAAGCTATTCATGATGTGTTCCACGTCTCTCAGTTGAGGAAGTATGTGCCAGATGCTTCTCATGTTCTCGATGATTCAGTTTGGCCCGAAGTGACTGCTGATTTGTCTACGCCAGAGTTTCCTATCAGAATTGAAGACCGTCGTGAGCAGCGGTTGAGAAATAAGGTTATCCCTCTGGTAATAGTTGCTTGGCAGCGTCACTCTGGTAATGAGTCTACTTGGGAACGTGAAGATGAGATGCGTCAGCTTTTTCCTTTCTTATTCTAGTGAGGTATAATTCTTTTCTCAGTTTCCTCCTTATCCGTTGTTGTAAATTTCGTGGGTGAAATTTTTATTAGGAGGGAGGGACTGTGAGGCCCGTGCCTTGTGGATCCGTAGTGGTTTGGATCTAGTATTTATTCTGGAATTTCTGGCTATTTTCCTGGATTTTTAGGAATTTTCCTGGTATTTTTTCGGATTTATTTGGGGTTAATTGAGGTTTTTAGGAAATAATAAGATTTTTATATATAATATAATTATTATATATATTAATTTTATTTTTTTCCCTTAACCCTCACCCCTCTCTCTCCCCTCTCGTCGATCTCTCACTCACCCTCACGCTCTCTCTCTCCTCCCGATCGCCTCTCTTCCCCCTTGTGGGATTGCAGGTGAGACGACGTCGGTTGGAGGCGTGGAGCGCGCCGTTGGAATCCTCGTGTCGAGTGGAGCGCGTGGACGCCCACCTTGACGCGGTTCGCGGCTTGTGGAGGCGAGGCAGAGCGAGAAGGCCCGGTGAACCCTCCTCCTTGCATGCGGCTTTTCCGGCCGTTTCGGCTTGAACGAGGTAGGGGGATAGAATTCTGAGCTCGCTAGGATCATTTCCTATAGCATGTTTTCATGTTTAAACCCCCGTGGCATGCATATTGGCTATTTTCCATTGTTATTGCTTAAGCTTTGTTTCTTGTGTTTAAGCTATTGTAGGCTGTGCATGTGATAGTTTCAGTTGTTATATTATTGTTTAGGACGTGTGGTTTGACATGAAACATGTTTTTTCGACATTACCCGACGATTTCTATCGTCCGGGAGGGAACCGATTTTCAAACCTAACCCGTCCGTGACCCAGGTGGTGTGACGGTCCTTCCAGGAACCGTCACATGCCTAACGGTCCTTGGAGGACGCGTCATATCAATGTAACGGCCCGTTGACGGGGCGTTACATTGAGAGTAACGGTGGGGCTCCCATCCGTTACTCGTCTGTTGATTAAAAAATAAGGTGGTAGGGCTATTCTTTGAGGTTGAAAATAATATTAAAATAATCAATTGGAAAGTGACGCCCGTGCCATATGTCGTTAATTCAATTTTTTTGATTTTTATTTTATTTAAAATAAAGGTAACGTCCTATTCTTGGTCGTTAATTCCAAAAAATTCTGAAAAAACTTCAAAAAATTCTAGAAAAATGGGAAATTGAGAGAAATGGACGCCCTCACTATATGTCGTTAATTTTCTTTTATTTTCTTTTAATTTTCTTAAAAAGAAATGACGCCCCTCTTCAAGTCGTTAATTCCGAAAAATTCATAAAAATAGAGAAAAATGCCCAGAAAATCTAGAAAAATCCAGAAAAATAGGGAAAAATAGGAAAAGAGAGGAAAAAGGGAGAAATCCAAGAAAAGTGAGAAAAATCACTCAAACAAAGTTAATTTGAGGGTCAAATTGGGGCATTACAAGGTAATGTGAGATGTACTCACAGTAATGTCAATTTTGGCGTGTCTACAGCTGCCCCGCCTTGGCGTCTGCTTTGCAAGGGAGCAGAGCAAACTGAAAAGTAGATGCCA
Organism: Amorphophallus konjac; assembly: GCA_022559845.1. Classification (NCBI taxonomy): domain Eukaryota; kingdom Viridiplantae; phylum Streptophyta; class Magnoliopsida; order Alismatales; family Araceae; genus Amorphophallus; species Amorphophallus konjac. The sequence continues at coordinate 50,956 of JAHNEJ010002987.1, read as the reverse complement.
AGGTGTGATGAGACACGCAATCGACATCACTTGATGAGAATTGAAATCAGGAGCTCGAGATGAAGCAATCTCGAGAAATTCAATGAAATCAACGATGTTTGGATAAAAAGAGGGAGTGTGCACGCGGGCACGAAGGAGATAAAAGAATGATCAACTTCCAGCGCGGTGGAAGTACCCCAGGTCACAAACCTGTATGTTTCACCATTGGGGAGCGGTTACCAGCCAATGTGGACGTGCTGCAGCCAAGGTGGATCAAAGGAAGGGATTGAAATAAGATGATAAAAATCCAAACAAAGAGCTTTCGAGAAAATGACCAAAAACAGCGACAAAACGAACTGAGGATTCCATTCAGCAACGAATATCTCATATCTGGAAAGATTAAGATCAATTTGACTCTCCAAATCAGCTTATGAGAGTGATTTTCCAACGTTAATTCAAAGTCCTACATGAATGCATGCTGGGTTTAAAAGGAAAAAGTAAAACAAATGAAAATATAAGATAATCAAGGATAATATTGTTAAGCTGCCCAGACTGGGTCAAGAAACCGATTCTGCGAGCCGATACTAAGCCGAAGCTCGTTTATCCACGCACCAACTCGCAAAAGGGAACCATCGTCCCCAGTCTTGGACGGCTCAACGGCCTATCCGTGTGACTAAGACCCCTCTGGAACCATCTTTGTTTTTGATGAAGGGGAACTCAAATTCCAGATTTACCAGAGTCACAAGGTCCTTGATATAATCTAATAGCGTATGTAACATATAGTAGAATGCATACAGGGAGATGGTAGTAGCAATGAGCATGGGGGAACTGAGAAATGAGGTGCAAACACCGTGGGGATTGGATGATGATGCCCAGTCGGTGGGACCAAGAGCTTCTTATCCTGTGCTAAAAGATTCATCAGCCAAGATATAAAAAATAACAAGCAATGAATTAGGCATTTAAGCATAGTCATCAAAGCATGAATCAAAGCATCAATCAACCATTATGAGTTGAATCATGATATTACAAAGTATCATTATTTGTTATTTCGTCATGAGGATGACAATCTTGGCTAATCAAGATGTAGAGTTGAATGATCAGAATGATATAATGCCCAGTGGCAGAATTGATCAAGAGAAATTAGCAGGAGTTGATTGAAAGATCTGGAGATGAATAATCAGGATGATAATCAGGAGATATGATAATGAGAATGATATAGGGAGATGATAATCAAAAAAATACCCAGGGTGGCATGTCATGAGAATATCGGGAGAAATTAATAGATTGATAGCAATGAGTGGAGATAGGACTTATCCCGTGCTCTTGATCCTTGCAAAGTTGTTCCTGCAAAACACCATCAGAAAATACAATGCATTTTTTTTATTTTTGAAATATGCAAATTTTTATGAGTTTTGGAAAAGATATTCAAATTTTTATGAATTTTTGGAAAATATTTCAAATTTTTATAGATTTTGGACAAGAAATATTCAATTTTTTATTTGAATTTTGGTTAGACATTGCTAAAGCAGCATCAAAGGGTGTTTTAAACCACTGGCTAGGGGTCCTCGTTCATTCCCCTTTCGCTAAAAACTGCCCAAAGCCAGACGTGCATTGAAAGCGACGTCCTATAACCAACTGCCCATGGTCAACGGTGCCCCTACCAAGGCCATACCCGAGAAACATTCGGTCTTGGAGGGAGAAGAGAAGAAGAATTGGAGATAAGCTTTATGCAGGATGGGAGATGTCGGGACTTGAATTCCTTTCAAGGTGTTAACCCTCAAAGAGGTAGTCTGTTGCGCCGGGGCTTTGTGCCTTTGATTTTTAGACCCTTGACATGCATACGACCAGGGTTTTCCCTGCGGGGACTTTGCCACTCTTGTCATGCCATAATTCATACTTTTACTTTTATCGAAATTTTGACTTGATTTTTATAATAGCCCTTTTGGCGAGTGTGAGCGACGTCACGCGGTTCGGGGAAGAGCGGAGAGGACGCGGAGCGCGCGCGGGCTCCTTCTTTTTTTGTTTTGTTTGTTTGCTGCAACACAGAAATAAGAGAAGAGAGAGAAGGGGCCACCACGGGAGATTGCACCGGCGGGGCGAGCGGGACAAGTGTGATATAGCAAAATATGGGGGCTAAACGGTCATAGCGGGAAGTGACTCGCCGCGGCCTCGGGGGGACGGGGCTGGTGCAGAAATTAAATAACAAGAATTGAAACGGCCATTGGGGAAGTGACTCGCCGCGGCCTCGAGAATATGAGCAAATAATAAGATGACAGAATATAAAGAGAATACAAAGAGCGGGAATTTAAACGGCCATTGGGGAAGTGACTCGCCGCGGCCTCGAGAACATAAACAGATAAGAATATAACGTATAAGAACGTGAATTTAAACGGCCATTGGGGAAGTGACTCACCGCGGCCTCGAGAACACGAACAGATAAGAATATAGCATATAAGAACAGGAATTTAAACGGCCATTGGGGAAGTGACTCGCCGCGGCCTCGAGAATATGAGCAGAATATAACATAGTATAAAGAGAATATAAGAACGGAAATTTAAACGGCCATTGAGGAAGTGACTTGCCGCGGCCTCGAAAATAAGATGTGATCGCCAGGGGCTGAAAGACCCCAAAATAAGAAAGTGATCGCGCCTACCTCAAGGGCGAGAGATGGCGGGTTGCTTCTTCCTCTCCCTCCGGCCGGCCGACGGAGAGGGCTTTCCTCGGCTACCATTGCAAAATAACGACAAACAAATGACAAGTGGATTAGAAAGATGGAGGTGTAGTATTCAAATCCTTGCGATAAAAAATAACGAAATGATGGCAAGACACACACCTGGTTGGTGTTATCTTTTAAACCCCTCTCGGACTCGAGTAGGAGTAAAATGAGATGATGGATGTAAGAAGTGTATAAGAAAAGGCGCCCTTATGAAGGGGGATAGGGGATGCAAGATAATGAATGCAAAAGAACTACGAAGAAAAGGAAAGAATTGGCTTATTGGATGTGCCGATGGTGAAATCCGGCGGAGCTCCGACAGCGTGGGGATGACGTGGAAGCGCGGTGGATGAAGATGACCTTCCTCTCGCGAGCGTGAGCACCCGAGAAGCCGGCAGAACCTCCACCTACAAAAGAACCCACGGGTTAGAAAATGACTCCGTAGCCTTTGGGCTCCGGCAGCCTATCGGATCACTTCGAAGCTCCTCCAGAACTGAGGGGGTGGGCCTCTATTTATAGAGCTCCGGAGGGTGGAGGCGTCCAGGACCCTGGACACCTCCATCAGGGCCGAATTAATATTTTATTCTATTTTTATATATTTTTTTGGAATACTTTTGTGGAGGCGTCCAGGGCTCCGGACGCCTCAAACAGGTCCACCGAAAATCGGCGACGGCCGCACGCGGTTTGGCACAACGCGTGGTTTTGTGAGCGGCGCCTCGTGATTAAGAAATAGGCGCGTCCAGTTGACTGGACGTTTCTATAATTGGATTTTTTTCACACACGACAAACCGTCGTTCGGTGAGGGGCGCCCGTGAGAGAGTTGATGGAGGCGTCCAGGGGCCTGGACGCCTCCAAAATATATATATATTTTTTCTTTTGTCTTTTATGCCAAGGCTGGCATTTTGATTTTTTTATAATTATTTTTATGGAGGCGTCCAGGGGCCTGGACGTCTCCATTAATATATATATATATTTATTTATTTTTTTGTTTTTTTATGCCAACTGGCATTTTACGCATATTTTTTATTTTTGTTTTTATGGAGGCGTCCAGGGCCCTGGACGCCTCCATTAATATATATATTTTTTATTTGGTTTGGGCCCTGAGAAAAATAAAATAAAATAAATTAAAAAAATGGGGGCGTCCAGGGGCCTGGACGCCCCCATTAAGACCTACTCGGGTCCTCAAATCAGGCGTCGGCGGCCGCCCCTTCCTGATTCCGGAACCTCCTGATGCGTCTGACTGGTGTTGACGCTGTCCGAATGCCGTGACGAGACGATTCCGGATGCCGAAAAAGGTAGAAGAAGACCCAAGAAAAGGAAGTACTCAAGTGATTCGAAATGCGTAAGCCGTCGCGGGGCGTCGTATAGTAATATGAGACTTTCTGAGGAGACGTTAAGAATGGCGTGTCTACAGCTGCCCCGCCTTGGCGTCTACTTTACAAGGGAGGGACACGTAGTGGAATGGTATCGAAGTGGAGTGAAATGAAGTGGGAGCGGACTGATAAGTTGATGCCAAGGTGTGATGAGACATGCTTTTGACGTTACTGTTTGGAATCTTTCTTGGAGTTTCAATGAGGCGACCTTGAAGAAGGTCTTTCAAATATAGACGATTGTTCGGACGGAGATCAAATAAGGGAGGGTGAGATGTGTGCTCAGGCACAAAAAAAAAGAGACCAACTTCTTGGTGTGGAAGTACCTGGGTCATAAACCTGCAGGTTTCACCTTTGGGGAGCGGTTACCAGCCAATGTGGAAGTGCTGCGGCCAAGGTGGGCCAAACAAGGTCAAAAGTAAAGGAATATCTGAGGGTCTGTCCAAACAAGGGTCTCCTTTGGAAGAGCAGCGTAGGGCTGTCTCAAGGAAACTCAGTATTTCATTCGGAGCGGAATATCTCATATTTGTGAGAATTGAAACACAACGGCTATCACAATCGAATCACTTGAACGATCTTCCGCAATAAATCAAAGTCCTATATGAATGCATGCTGGGTTTAAAGAAAAATTTAAAACAAACTAAAATAGAAAATAGCCAAGGATAATATTGTCAACTTGTTAAGAACGGGTCAGGATACCGATCCGGTGAGCCGACACTGGGCTGGGGCCCGTTTATCCGCGCACCAACTCACTGAATGGAACCGTCGTCCCCATGCTACCACAAATTAACGACCTATCCGTACAACCCAAATTCTCCCGGGATCATCATCGTTTTTGTTGAAGGGGAACTTAAATCCCAGATTCGTTCGGGCCGCAAGGTCCTTGACATGTTCTAGTAGCGTATGTATCATATACTATGATGCATGACAAGGTGGGATCAACCATTGAAAGGTGGGACAGGAGATAGGACAAAGATGTCCGTTAGTAAAACCTGCACAGGCCAGCAAAGGTTAGCAACATCAGAAAGTAGCAGAATCATAGCAGAATCGCACCACAGTACAAAGGAGATCCAGACAAAATTTTGACAATGACCACTGATGTGACATGTTCCGTCCTGTAGCGATCTTCCCTTCCTATAAGAACTCCCCTTATGCTAGTTCATTCAAATGCACCAATGTGGGTTTTGGAAGCTCAGGAGAGGAAAGAGAGGAGAATCTAGAGATTTTCAGGATGGAAGGGGAGTCTTCCCGCGTTATGAAGAGGAGCAGGCCTAGCAGCGAGATCAGGCGACTCTCTGACCTCGAGGGTCATCTGAGTGGGACGATCTTGTCGCATATGGTAAGCTGATTCATTTCAAATTTTCCATGTGAACCTTCTTCTTACTACCTTCCTTTCTTCTTGTTTCTTTTCTCTTCCAGACGTATCCACTCTTCCCAGGCCCGAGGAAGTTTTCCAAACTGCCATGGCTTTCAAGGCTAACTTCCAACATCTCCATCGGCATGAGGGCCATACTCTCGAAGTGGCATCTGCAGGGGCTCCTTATTCACGCCAAACACTACGAGAAGATTCGTATGGACTGGGCGGCTATGGGCGCACTAGTGGAGATCTGGCATCCCCAGACCCACACTTTTATCTTCCCGACCTTTGAGGTGACCATCCTCCTCGAGGAGGTGGAACTTCTGCTCGGATTGAAGAAATTCAAGAGTGACGGGAAGGTGAAGGCTATGCGGATGCTGACACGGGGGACTTCTGAAAGCGTCCTTGGAAGCTTCATGCCGCCCGACGCAGCCAGAAAGGTCCGTACTTAAAAGGGGATCGATCTCCAAAAGCTTGCGGAGTGGGTCATGGACGCCCTGAGAGGGTCACCAGACGATGACTATTTGGAGGGAATTATGAAGGGGTTCACCATTTGTCTGGCGGGTGCTCTCTTGTTTCCTTATACCGACAACATAGTGGAGGAAGACCAACTAAGTGCCATTCGCGGGATCTGAAGTGGAAAGAGGGTGGGACCCGCCATCCTTGCCTATCTTTACAGCGGCCTTACTGCCTCGAGCATGGGTAAGCCTCCTTTTGGTTGCGCACTTGTCTTGAATTGCTGGCTTGATTTGCACTTCAAATTCGACCACCGCGAGGGAATACCAACTGCTTCGAAGCTCTTCCAACAAAGCCCTCTTCATCACATAGCCGACGTGTTAGGCTTCGGTGGTACTGTAGTGAACCGCGTTCCGTGGCTGAAGAAACGTGAAGACTGGCGGTCTCACTTCCGTACCGTGACACAAGGCTTCTTCACTTGCGCACCGGCATGTTTACTTTCGCTTGATCTCCTCATGAGGCCTTCTCCCGAAGTTGATCTTCAACTGATCGGCGCGACCGAGTTTGTCCTTTATAATGCGCATCGGTGCTGCCTCCAGATTGGCATTCCACGCCATTCGTTCCCGCCACCGACTGGCATCGTTCCTTTGAAGAAAAGGGAGTTGGGCACTGAAGCGGACGCGAAGGAAGCGAAGGCCATTAAAGCTCCCTGGAAGACAAGTGTTGCGGGAAAGGCCTTAGCGCACGTGGTGGAAGAATGCGAGCCGTGGAGGGCTTATATAACCGAACTGGGGAAGTTAAGGCCTAAGGCGCCTAAGCCCCTGATGTAGTTCACTCTGCTTTCTGATGGAATAAAATCTGGCATTGATGTTTTGGGACCCCCGTCCACTTAATTATTATTATCTTTTTTGGTGGTTTTTCTTTTTCTTTGTGTTTTTCTTTTGTTTGGATTATACATACTCTTATCTTTTTTTACTTTTATTATATATATATATATATATATATGTATATATTTGAAAAATTTTATTATAGGGGCGTCCAGGGGCCTGGACGCCCCTAATTTTTATTTTTTATTTTATTTGATTTTTTGTTTTGGGGGCGTGCCTGGACGCCCCAAAATTTTTGAATTTTGAAAAAAAAATAAAAAAGATGGGGGCGTCCAGGCGCCTGGACGTCCCAAAGAGGCTAGATTCTATATATATGGGGGGGCTCTCCCCTTTGCTCAATTACTGTTCATTCAAACCGCCCAGTCAATCCAGACGACCCATTCTTCGTCCCAATGGAGCGAGGAGGATCGAGCGAGGGTCCACAGAAGCGGAAACGACGGGCTCGTCGTCCGAGGCGGCTGAGGGATGATGCCGAGGAGGCTGCTGCGGCGCAGGAGATTGCCGCGGGTGAGGAGGCTCTTCCTTTGGCCTTGGAGGCTGCAGTGGACGCTGGCGACGCGGGAGAGGACGAGCACGATCCGGTAAGCCCCTCGGAACTCTCACTCTGTGGTTCAATAGGCTAAACGGACGGGTGAGAGGCTGTGAGAGAAGGCCGGGGAGTGAGGGAAAGGAGGCGTCCAGGGCCCTGGACGCCTCCATATTTTCTTTTTCTTTTTTTCTTTTTTATTTATTTACGAAAATAATAGAAATATAATAAAAATAAGGAGGCGTCCAGGGCCTGGGACGCCTCCATGATAATAGATATATTATTAATATATTTTTTGTTTTGGTTTTGGGGTTTTTCTAAAAATAAAAGAAAATAGAGTAAATGGAAAGGAGGCGTCCAGGGGCCTGGACGCCTCCACAAAAAATAAATATTTTAAAAAGAAAAATAAAATAAAATGAATAAGTAGTATATATAGTGTTATTGTTTATTACTATTCATGATGCTGATGTGTTCTCTGTTGGTTTTGTGGTGTGCAGGGCGTGATGAAGGGACGGATCAGCTGGTCCCTAGTGGTGGCAGCATACCGTGGGCTGCCGGACTTCCAGAGGGCGAGCGTGGACGCCATGGGCTTTGGAGCTTTCCTTAGGATCGAGCCCTTCCGGCTCGACCTTCCTCTTATCCAGGCACTGAGGGAGCGGTGGCACGCACCGAGCCGGGCGTTTCTGATGCCCTGGGGGCACATGGTGCCGACACTGGATGACGTGGCTCGGATTACCGGGCTACGAGTTGACGGAGAGGTAGTCAGCGGGGTCACCTACCCCGACTACCGAGAGAGTGCCCTGGACCTGCTGTGGTTAGAGACGAGCGTGACTGATAGAGATAGCAGGGTAGTTGGCAGAGTGGAGATCATGGAGGCGCTCGGATTCGTTGACCCGCGCCAGCGGGTTAGCGAGACTGGAGGGGAGTTTCTGGCACGATTGGAGGGAGATGCCCGCGCAGCTTTCACCCAGGATCCGAGTGAGCGGGAGCTGGTGGATCTAGACCTTCGGAGGTTTCTTTTCTTCTTCCTAGGCCGCCTTCTGCTGGGGACGAAGGGGGATGGCATCCACTGCCGTTTCCTCGGGATCTTGGCGGATCTTGACAGAGTGGGGCACTATGCGTGGGGAGCGGCTCTGCTTGCCCATTTGATTGCTGATCTCTCCCAGACTTCAGAGAAGGAGACGACAGTCAGCGGTTTCGCACCTTTTCTCCAGGTAAACATTTTATTTATGCATTTTCACAGTTAAATATGTAATTATTGTACTAATGATGTATGATGGATGCAGGAGTGGAGCTATTATTATTTCCCGATGGGGAGGGCTAGGCATGGGAACAGGAGGGCCGTGCCTCTGGCGCGGCGGTGGAGGCCAGTCGTGGTTGCAGCACCCCACGGCTACCAGTTGGCGTCGCTTCGTCGGGAGCTGAGCGAGTATCCCGAGGCCATGGTATGATGCGTATGATTTTTTTGTGTTTATGCATGTGACTGAATGGTAACTAACATGATGTATGTATGGTGATGCAGGTGGTGTGGAGACCCTACCTGGGCATGGGCGACGCTGGCCAGCCTTGGGTTGTAGCGGGTCTTCCTCGTTTCAGACGGGACGTGTGGGTCCATTGGCTGAACGAGATCGAGCCGCTTCGGCTGAGGCTGGTTATGAGGACGTTGGGGCTAGCCCAGGAGTGGGTTGATGTAGAAGAGCCGGCCCGCATTGGGCGGAAGACCAAGGGGAAGGCGAAGGTTGTGGACTGGCGTACGCGCTTTCCAGCACAGTACCAGGACTGGCAGCAGGGCGGGGTCCCAGTGGTATCCCATGTACAGGACAACACAGATTACATGAGACGATATCGAGCTACGTACGGGGATCGCCTCTCCTTGGGTGGTATGGCAGGGGTAAGTGAAATGAAAATGCTTCACCCTTCTATATGTATATGCATGTGGTACTAACTTACGTGCAATGCAGGATGCTCGTGATACCATGATCGCCGACCTGCGGGCCCAGTTGGCGGACGCCAGGCGACAGTTGGTGGCCATCCGACAGGAGTTGGAGATCCTGGTGAGTTTATGTGATGCATTTTTTTTTTGCGACCTGGATTTTTGATGCTTAGCCTTTGACTGACGTTTGCTCTGTGTTTCAGCGGGCCCACCAGACAGCGGCAGCCGGGATGGCTGGTGGAGCGGGTTCCAGTTCGCGGGGCCCTCCTCCGGAGGTTTCTGCCCTCTAGGAGCAGCTGGCGTATGCGGTGGCTCGGGCTGAGGAGGCCGAGCGTGACCGCGAGGCTCGAGTGAGCGTTTGCCTGACCTCGACTCTCCTTCTGGCTGCCCTCCTTCTATCACTATTCTCTTACGGTGCATGTGTGCTTTGACAGGTGGCCGAGATCCGAGAGGCCCTGGCGCGTGCTGTTCGTGCCGAGCAGGAGCGCGACGCTCGGGTGGCGGAGCGTGACGCCCGGATTGCGGAGCGTGACGCCCGGATTGTGGAGCTGGAGGAGGAGTGTCGACGGGAGGCTGAGGAGCTCCCTCGTGACGTGCTGGATCTGCGGATCGCCCTCGAGCTGTTGAGGAGGGAGGCGATGAGAGAGAGAGAGGAGAGGGAGAGAGAGAGGGAGGAGCGACAGCGGGATCAGACCGAGAGGAGGGCTCTGGAGGCCCAGCTGCTGGAGCTTCGACTGAGTCTCGGCACGGCGGAGGGGAGGCTTCGGGAGAGCGAGGAGCGGTACCAGAGGGCGAAGGAACGCGGGGCGCGACTTCGTCAGTCTGGTTCTTTTTCCATGGGCAGCTATCTGGTTTCTTCGGCGGAGGAGCGTCATCGCGCCTTCGAGGCTGGAGTGCCACCGCAGGGCGAGGCGAGCACGGCTTCTCAGGGTTCGCAGAGGCCCCCTAGGGATCCCCGGCAGAGGAGGGAGGAGAGAGATGACCAGGAGGGTGATGGTGAGAGTTAGAGAGTTGCTTGTACACGTCACCCTTCTCACTGTATGATGTACTTTCGGCTATTATATGAAATGAAAATGGCTTTCTTGTGTTGTGTGTACTTTTATCTCTCCCACACTTTCTTCTTTGCACTGAGTTGCCCTTCGAGGCACGCTCCACGAGACCTTGCCCTGAACAGCGGGGAACTACGCTTTGCACGGGGGATTCTGTTTCCTTTCTCCCCCTTTTGGGTGCGTCCAGGCGCGAGGACGCGTCTTAATCCTTGAATTCAAATTTAAAGCGTCGGGTGGCCTTTCTTCTCCCGTGCCTTACCTGCAAACGAGCCCGCCTTCCGCCGAAACTCGCTTGCCCCCTTTTCGTCTTCCTCCTCTTTTGATTGATGGAGTTCGGTGGGGCCGATCATGGTGAAGGTGGAGAGGGACGAGGAATTCCTCGCCCGAGGAGGGACGCGCCAGAGCACGGAACGGCGTCCATGGAGGAGGAAGGGCCGCTTCGGGCCCCCGAGGGACCCGAGGGGCCCGATGGCGCGGGAGGAGGTGAACACGGTCCGGTAGGTCCTCCTATCTCTTCCTCTTTTAATTCATTTTGGGTTTTGAAGCGAGCCGCGCGAGGGGGGAAAGGGTTCGGCGAGTGTCGCACTTAAATGATGGACGCGTCCTAGATAGGGGACGCGTTCTTTTTGACTGATGTGGGACCCCTTTCTTGGTGCAGGACATGGCAAGGACCCTGGGTCTGGCCGATGAGTGGGCGAGTGAGGACGAGCCGAGCCGCGTCAGGAGGGAGAGTCGCGGCAAGGCGAGGCTCGAGGACTGGCCCGTACGTCTCCCAGGACAGCAAGGGGGTGTACTGGTGCAGGACAGTGCCGACTTCCTGCGGCGGCAGAGAGAGAGTTACGCGGGGCTTCCCCAAGCTGGGGACACGCGTGGCATCGGCGGCTCGCGCGCCCAACTGTCAGAGACTAGGCGGCAGCTGGCCGTCGCTCAACATGAGCTGTCGCTCCTGGTAAGTTACGTGCCGCACTTTTATCTTCAGATTTTGGAGTTTCACTGACGGCCGTTGTTTATTTTGTTCCAGCGTGCCCAGCAGACAGCGACGGTGGGAGTGGCTGGCGGATCTTCCAGTTCCTCGGCCCCTTTTCTCGAGATTGCCTCCCTCCGGGAGCAACTTGCCGGTCCGGTGGCCCGCGCGACCCGGGCGGAAGAGGAGCATGACGCCTGGGTGGCGACTGTAGCGGAGCTGCGGCATCGTGGTGAGGAGAGACCTTCTCCAGACATCCTGGAGTTAAGGGTTCTTCTGCAGATGATGAGGAGGGAGGCAGAGAGAGAGAAAGTCGAGAGAAGGTCCGAGCGACAGCGGGATCTGACTGAGAGGAGGGCCTTGGAGGCCCAAGTGAGGGAGCTCCAGCTGGGCCTTCAGGCCGTCGTGCAGAGGCTAGGAGGGATGGAGACGCGCTACGAGAGAGCGCGAGAGTTCGGGGAGCTACTCCGCCAGTCCGGTCGCTTTGCCACTAGTGGCTTCTTCGCCACGCCAGGGGAGAAGCAGCGAGTCACTGCTGCGGAGTAGGCGCCAAGAGGCGAGGCAGGTGCTACTGCACGGGGATCCCGGAGGCTTCTGAGGGACCCTCACCTCGGGGGAGAGGAGGAGAGTGCCCAGAGAGATGAGTGATGGTGAGGATTGGCGAGCTAGTGGACCCGCCACCTCTCTATGATTGTAGTGTTTGTGACAGCTTATGTAGAATTATGAATGGAATGATTTGATTTTCTGCTGCTTGTTCGTTCTCTTGTGCGTTCCTTCTTCCCTACACTTCTTTTCCTTTGCACTGTTCCCATGTGATGGGTCTGCCGAGACTCCGCCTCAAGCCGAGAATCGCGTCTTGTGACCATTTTCCACGGGAATCTGCCGTCGAAGTCAAAAAAAGACTGCCGCTAGCCAGGCGGTGGGAACCCATCATGAGTGCGGCACCCCTAACCTACCAACTGATGGTGCTAAGGCGGGAGCTACAGGAGTTCCCTGCAGCGATGGTAAACTGGAGACCCTACTCAGACATGGTCGATGCCGACCAGCCGTGGGTTGTAGCAAGTCGTGCCCGGTTCGGACGGGAACTGTGGATGCACTGCCTGAATGAAATCGAGCCGCTTCGGCTACGATTAGTTATGAGGACTTTAGGACTGGCTCAAGAATGGGTGGATTCAGCTGCGCCACCTCGTGTCGGGAGAAAGACGCGGGGACCGGCGACCTGCATTGACTGGCGCGTGCGATTCTCCGAACAGTATGAGGACTGGCAACGGGGTGGCACGATTGTAGAATCACAGGCGCGGGATAGCGAGGACTACTTGCGTCTATATAGGACAAAGTACGCAGAGCAGCTCCAACCTCGGGGACTTGCGGAGGTAGGTTTCCCCTTTTTCTCTTTTCTTCTTTCTCCCTTCTCTTTTTTTTGGTTTTCCGGTGGAAATTCTGACTCGTATGGCTGCAGGATGTCCGGGATGTCATGATAGCGAATTTATGAACTCGCTTGGCAGAGATGGAACAACAGTTGGGCGATGCCCGCGGAGCTACGAGCGCCTTGGTAGGTGTACAGTGCGCGTTCGTAATTAAATCCTCAAATTCCTGATGTTGGCTGCTAATTCACGCGGTCGTAGCATGCCCAGATTGGCGCGGCTTCCCCAGCGATGGGAGTAGGTGGTGCCTCTTCCAGCTTGTGGATTCCCACCTCAGAACTTGACTTGCTTCATGAGCAACTTGCTCACGCCACGCAGCGTGCTGCGGAGGCAGAAGGGATGCTCTCTATACAGGTAAGAGTCTTAGTGTTAAGTTCTCCTTGTTTATGCCTTATCGTGTATCTGAGATAGTACACTCGGCAGGAAAAGGAGACGGAAGAAGCGCTTGGCCAAGCTGCGCAGAAGGAGGCTAGGATAGCAGAACTGGAGAGGGAACTGCGGCGTCATCCTGATGACGACTCCTCTAGGGATGCTGTGGAACTGAGGATCACTCTCCAGTTGGAGAGGGAAGACCGTGAGAGAGAACGTGCAGAGAGAGAAAGAGACGCGGAGAGAGAAAGAGCCAACAGATTGACTGAAAGGGAGGAACGAAGGGCCATGGAGGCCCAACTATTCGAACTCCGAATCAGCCTTGGCCTTGCTGAACAGTGGCTGAGAGATGGTGAGGAGCGCTACCGAAGAGCACGAGAGCGTGGCTTTCGTGTTGGTAGCTTCTATACTGCTTCCGTAGATCAACGCCGGGATGCGGGAATAGGAAGAGGAGTACAGAGCGGTAGGAGTACCGCTTTTCGTAGTTGGGTAGCACCTTTGAGAGTGTTTTGTCCGGAGAGTAGTGGGACGAATAATGCAGAGAGAGAGGGCGGAACTTGATGTAATTTTTTTAGTTTTTGGAATAAAATACAAGGTTCGGTTTGTTTATTTTTCACCTTTGCTTCAGTTGCCTGAATCCCTGCATATATCACTGAAACAAACAAATCAGAATTTCTGTTCTGACTTGGCCCCTTGCTCAATAAGCAAATGGTCACTGTGACTGTCCTTGATAACTGGTCAAGGGGCCAAGCCTTTATTTTAACGAAGGCAAGGGAAAGAAGTGGTGATGATAAATGCGACATGCAAGCACACGAATACAAGCGGTATTAAAGTGAGATGCTGCACGCAAATGCAATCATGCAAAATTGATTTGTTTTTCTCTTCTTTTTTTTATATTTGACATTTTTTTTGTTTTATCATAAAAAAGATTTTTTTTTGTTTTTGTTTGTAAATATGTACACTTTTTTTTCTTTTCCATTTTTTTTGCTTTTATAAAAAAAATTTATTGCTAACGCCCGGCAAGCACTCAAATGGCACCTAACCTTCGTGAGAACATGGGTTTCTTACTAACCTCCCAGGTATCGTAAGTGCACATCTAAGTTGATTTGGGCCTCTAGACCCCTTGAATGATGATCTCGCCGGCTAAGACTTACCCTGATGACAATACCGTCATGCCATGCTTAGGCTCCCAGTTGCTTCCGACCACAGGGATTCACCCAAAAGATGTTTGAGGTAAAAGATTTGCCCGACCCGGGTCTGTTTCCTCACAACTCTAGATGGTATATGATGGACCACCCTGGAACCCTAACGACCAACCGCGCGACGCTGACCCGAAATCAGACGCCGTCGCACCCATAGGTGACGCGCTTGCATTGGCCTAAGCCCGAGGTTAAACAAGAAGACATCAAGGTGGTAAACAGGGGTCTTGACCAGCCAGAAACACAGAGACTCCTTCGCAGCGATAGCTTTTGCTTTTCAAAGTAGGTAACCAAATGTGTATATTAAAATAAGGTCGCAGACCCTGGACAGTTTTCACCTTTCAGAAACTCCATCGAACCTTCATCTTTGGAGGGAGAAGGAAGAGCGCGGGGGATAAACCTCCTGAGAGGACCGGCAAAACCGTTAACCCGGCGAGCGAATAAGGGCCCATTAACTCTTTCCTTTCGGACAACTTCGGACCAAATCTCGAGCGTTTACATTCCACGGCCCCTTTTGTGGATTCAGACTTTTGCTTTGAGGGGTTCCGTTTATCGCAACAGGCACGGTCACGACCAGGCTTTTATCTTGATTTTGATTTTGTATTTCTTTTTGTGAGGGGGATAAAGTCGTTTGACGTTTGTGGGCTCCCTTTTCGTATGCCTGCGGGGACACTGCCCTCTTCTCGTGCTCTGATCGATGCTCGAGGAAATGGATCCTACTCTTGCCTTTGGGGTTTGAGTTTCGGTTTCTCATGCTCAGCGTTTTAAGGGCGCCGACTGTCTCATTTGGTCGAAGGGAAAAGAATAAAGATTACAGCTTCCGGAGATCTTCTAGGTGACGCTCCACCGTAGGTGATGCTACAGACCCTTTTTTTTGAATAAAATACATAAGTGAGCACATGTTGGCATCCTTCGAGCGAGCATAGGCCGATGTGGCCGGACAGGGATCTCCACGGTTCTGGCAAACCAAGACCCGGTGCCTACCAAGCCTTAATGGGCCCTATCCTAACATGAAGGTTAAATGCAGGGACTTAACTATATGGTGACTGCCGGGCATCGGCATTTTGAATTTTCCATATTTTTAGTGGTTTTCAATATTTCTTTGTTTTTGATGTTTTTATCTTTTCATCATTTTTTGTTTATTTTGTGCTAAGGGTAGTATTTCTTAAGATAAAGCCCATTCCAATGGTGGGATAACTCGGTCCCTTCGGCGTTGATTAGCTTGTAGGCGTTGCCAGGGTACACGGCTTGAATTACAAATGGTCCTTCCCAATTGGGTTGGAGCTTAGAACGCGGACCTCCAGGTTTGACAAAAATTCTTTTTACGATCATCTCACCAACTTTGAATTTTCTCTCAACGACTTTCTTTTGGTAAAAGCGAGCGAGTCTATTTTGATACACACGCGCGTGTTCGGCAGCGGCCAGCCGCTTCTCATCCAAGAGTTCCAACTGGGCGAGGAGTGAATCACGACGATCGTCGAGGGGAAATTTCTCATCCAATTGTACCCTGAAAGAAGGGATCAGAGTCTCGTACGGGACTACCGCTTCCATACCATAAGTAAGGGCAAATGGAGTCTGCCCGGTGGGGGTACGGATTGAAGTGCGATAGGCCCATAGAGCTTCGATAAGCTTTTCTGGCCAGTCTGAAAACTTACTAGACTCGCAGGTTTTTTTGATGATTTTGAGCAATGTTTTATTGGTGGCCTCCGCTTGGCCGTTACCTTGTGGGTAATAAGGCGATGAATGATGCAATGCAATTGCGTACCTTTTGCAGAGGTCCTGTAGGTCCTGAGAAATGAACTGTGGCCCATTGTCGGTGACGATTGTGCTTGGGATGCCGAATCTGGCGAGGATGTTCTTCATGATGAACTTGCAGACTGTTGACGCCTTGATTTCCGCGTAAGCTTCATCTTCGGCCTATTTGGTGAAGTATTCCGTTGCAGTAAGGATGAAAGATTTCTGCTTGGTGAGAGAATTGGGATCACCTAGGGGACCAATGATGTCGAATGCCCACATGGAGAAAGGCCACGGGGAGGATATTGGGTGAAGTGAGGAAGATTGTGAATGGATTTTATCGGCGTGAAGTTGACACTTGACACACCTACGGACATAGACAGCACAATCCTCTTCCATAGTGGGCTAGTAAAAACCTTGCCGAATGATCTTTTTGGCGAGCATCTGACTATTCACGTGGCCACCGCACACACCCGAGTGCGTCTCTTCTACACATTTCGAAACCTCATCGTCACCAAGACATCTTAACAGAATACCAGTATGGCTCCTCCTATAGAGTAGACCTCCAACCAAAGTATATTTCTGAGCCACCCTTCTTATGGCTTTCTTGTCCTCTGTGGTGGCCCCTTCAGGATAAGACTGATCTTGGCAGTATTTGACAATTTCACAGAACCATGGTTTCTCTTCATCAGCCAGTTCTTCTTCGGCCTCTGCCAACATGATTTCCCTCTTCTCAAGGATATCTTCCTGCAGGATCTTTCTTGCTATCATGTCTTTGATATTTACGTAGGAGGCATCATCGATTGCAGGGGCGTGAAGTTTATAGATGGAAATGGACTTAAACCATCTTCCTAGAGGGAACCTTATGGATGATGCCAACGAGGCGAGGGCATCGGCGAGAATATTCTGATGACGAGGGACATGAACAAAGATCAGTTTGGTGAATAGTTTGGCAAAGGCAGCAGTGAGTTCTTGGTATGGCTTGAGTTTGAGATCGCGAGTGCGATATTTAGTGAGCACCTGGCGAAGGATGAGTGGACTATCACCTACGACTCGCAACTCAGTGATCCGAAAAGAATGAGCGAGTTCTAGGCCAGCTAGAAGGGCTTCATATTCAGCTATATTGTTTGTGACTGGAAATTTGAGTTGGTATGCCAATGGGAATGTGAGGCCTTCAGGCGATAGGAGGGCGATGCCGATTCCTCTCCCTTGAGAATTCAGAGCTCCATCAAAATATAGCGTCCACATTGGCTCATCTGATTGGTTGATGGACATTAGTTCCTCATCTGGAAACTCTGATTGGACGGGATCGAACTTGGGAAGAGGATGGTGAGCGAGATGCTCGGCTATGGCATAGCCTTTAATCACCTTTTGTTGGACGTAGACGATGTCAAACTGAGAGAGAAAATTTTGCCAGCGTGCTAATCTATCCGTAATGACAGATTTCTCCAGAAGGAATTTGATAGGATTCATTCGAGCAATCAAGTGGACCTCGTGAGCCAAGAAGTAGTGCTTCAATTTCTGCACTACCCAAATGAGGGCAGCACATGTTTTCTCCATGTCGGTGTACTTTTGCTCACAGGGATTGAGAAGTTTGGACAAGTAATAGGTTGCCCGTTCCTTGCCTTCTTCATCAGCTTGTGCGAGGACGGCTCCTACGGAGTCATCCAAGACTGAGACGTAAAGGATCAGAGGTTTTTCCGGTTTGGGTGGAATGAGAACGGGTGGACTAGCCAGATATTCCTTTAACCCTTCAAAAGCTTTCTGACATTTAGAATTTCAGTGGAATTCTACTCCTGGCTTGGTCAACTCGTAGAGAGGTCTACACCTTTGTGAATGTTGGGACACAAACCGACGAATAAACTGCAACCTCACAATTAAACCTCGGACTTCCCTCAAATTCTTGGGAGGCGGCATATCCCTGATAGCCTTAGCTTTGTCAGGATCTATCTCGATCCCTCTTTTGCTCACAATGAACCCCAGCAATTTACCCGACGACACACCAAACACACACTTCTTCGGGTTCATTTTTCAGTTGGAACTCCCTTGACCTCTGCAAGACCTTAGCCAAAACTTCTGGATGTTCCATCCTGGTCCTTGATTTTACCAATAAGTCATCCACATACACTTCCAGATATATGTGCATCATGTCATGAAATATGGCCATCATCGCTCTTTGGTAAGTAGCTCCAGCATTCTTTAATCCGAACGGCATGATCACGTAACAATATGTTCCCCAAGGGGTAGTGAATGACGTCTTTTCCTGATCCTCTTCTGCCAAACGAATTTGATTGTATCCTGAAAATCCATCCATGAAAGAGAGGGTTTCGTAGCCTGCCGTGTTATCAATCAGCACATCAATGTGAGGTAAGGGAAAATCATCCTTTGGACACGCGCGGTTAAGGTCCCGGAAGTCGATGCAAATCCTGACTTTCCCATCTTTCTTCATGACCAGGACAATGTTCGCCACCCATTGAGGATAAAGAACGACTCTAATGAACTTGGCTTTGTGGAGCTTATCGACCTCTTCTTTCATTTTCAAAGCCATCTAAGGATGGAAACGCCTTAACCTTTGTTTTACCGAGATGGACCCCAGTTTTAGGGTTAAACGGTGTTCGACCAAGGTTGAATCCAGACCCGGCATATCCTCGTAGCTCCATGCAAACGTGTCCTTATATTCCTTGAGAACCTCAATTAATGCCTCTTCTTCAGAGGGTGGTAGGTTGTCACTTATGAGGATGATCCTAGGGTCTTCCTCAGTTCCCAAGTTTACTTCTTTGGTGGATTCTTCTACGGCAGTTGACGGCTCGTCGAATCTCCTCATTCCACTAGCGTATGCGCCCGCCGCATCCTCATATTCTTCACCCTCATCTTCAGTGGGACATTCTTCATCCGTGATCTCGTAGACTCCATGCCCTTCATCAGATGCACAGTCGCCCTCGCATTCTATTTCGGGTAGCTGGATGGGATTTTCTAACAACTGGGGGATGGCAAGAAGGGCCTGACACCTGGCGGCCAAATCCAGAAGGAATCGACGAGGGATCTGCCTACCCTTGGATTTCTTCCTAGGTACTACCCTTGGCCTATCATTCCTAGATTGACTGACAATATTTACAGAAGAAGAGGAAGACGAAGAGGATGGTGTAGAATGTACAGGAGAAGACCCCTCAGATGAGGGGTAAAAAAGGTCGCTCATCGGACCTTGGACGGGTGGTCCGCAAGGCGGTACGCACCCGTGGGAGATGTAGGAGGTTTCCTCAACGAAGATGTGTTGTTGGGGAGTTTGAAAATTGACGTTTTTTTTTTCATTTTTATTTTTAATGACAAAGTAGTGAAAAGAGATTGGAGGAGAGAGGAAAGTGGTAATGGCTAGAGGATTGTGAGGCTCATAGAGCAGATCATGGTTGAAGACCTGGCGCGGGTTGAAAAGCCCGCGTAGGTATGTAAGAAAAGAAGGGGACCTGGGAAGATCATTAGATAATTGTCTGGCCCAGGAAGAAGATATCAGCAAAGGCTGAGACGAGTGGATGGAGAGGATGGCGGCTAATGAGCCGTCGACGGTAATGTTGAGGACGGATGAAGATCCATTGATGACAGGGTCCTTCTGGCGAGGACGAGGATAGTTTGGAACCATGGCAAGAGTGGTAATATTCACTAATATTTCGGAGATCAATGGTGGTCCTTCAAGCTGCGGAGACGAGAACATCATTTCCAGTGCAACGGAAATGTCCCGAATGTCGAACCATTTGTCCCACTCACATTCTGGATCTTTGATCTTGCCTCTTTTGGTGATCCTTGGACATTTTTCAGCCAAATATACAGCATGTGATCCCCCATATGCTTCTCGTGGGTGATCCCCCATCTGAACAACGGGCCCTCTGTTGAAGTGGTTTGATAGAGTCCACGTGAGGGGCTTCCAATCTGCCTTGAACGGTCCTTTGAAGCCTAGGCCAAACCTGCGGTTCGGCCTAATTTCCTTTGGCGGTTTGAGCATACCCTGTAACTGTGCGCCCAGACCTTTTCCTTGTTGATAGGTGATGTTCCTCATAATCTCCCAACCTTTAGAGTGAAAAAGGAGACATGATGTTGTGGTTGCCCTGACCGGCTCCTTTGGTGCTAGTGGAACATGAGATGGATCACGTACGTCTAGCAGTGACAATATGGGCCGATGAGACGGCCAAACAGAAGGCAGAGAGGTGTTGATAGCATCCACTGTGTGAAGGACAGGTGTACTGACCACTTTAATAATTCTCCCATTGTAAGGAAACTTCAGGCACTGATGGTTGGTGGAAGGCACAGCGTCCATGGCTTCGGTGTAAGGGCGACCCAGTATAGCCTTGAATGTGGGGTCCATGTCGAGGACGTGGAATTCCGTGGGAATTGACATGGGGCATAGTTCTGCCTTCAGAATAATCATCCCCTGCGGCGGCCTTTTGCTATTGTCATCAGCCGTGACCGTGATCGAGGAAGGTCTTATTTGTTCCTCGTTGACCCCACACAACTGAAGAGTGCTCATGGAGATCACATTTATGGATGCACCCGTGTCCACAAGACACGGGTTTATGGATACCCCATTAATTTTTATTGAAATGCACAATGCATATTTCCGAGCTTCCTTGGGAGCGAGCTCGTAGTTGTGAAACATGATAGCTTGTTGTGTGTCTGTTGGGGTCAGGACGGTCGAAATCTTCTCCACGGGGAGGTCTTCATTAACCATGACCTTTTGAAGATATTCCATCAAGGCCGCCTGGTGGGATGTGGATCTTTGAAGTAGCTCTAGGATGGAGATCCGGGCAGGTGTCTTGTCCAAATGTTTTAATAGGTCATACTGTGTTCCAGGGATAGCTCTTTTTGGTTGTTCTGCATCATCCTTCTCTGGCTGAGATTGTTCGGGATTCTGACTGTTGTGGGGGAAAACCCTGTGGAAAATCCTTCCACTCCGGAGCACCATTGCCTGCGGCTTTTGTACCTCTGTGGGGGTAGCAGTGCGTTTTAATAGGGGTTTGAGGGGTAGTAGTGGAGGAATGGTTGATGAAGCAGGGGTGGTGGCGGGAGCAGGGATTCTGATGAGGGGTTTGTTAGGTGGCGGCATGGTGGAGGTAGAAGGGATATTGCGTGGATTATGAAGGATAAGGGGTCTAGAAGGTGGCAGTGGAGACGAAGTAGGAGTGGGTAGGGCTTGAAGGGGGCAATGATTTTGAGGTGGGTGATGGTTAATGAGTGGTTTTGACGGCATTAGTGGTGATACGGTAGAGAAAGACGGGGTTATGTATGGTTGACAGATGATAAGGGGTTTAGAAGGCGTAGGGGTAAATGTGGTAGAGGTGGATGGTAAAGTGGGGGAGTGAGAGAAGATGAGAGGGTGTGAAGGCGTAGTGGAGAGTGTCGGTTGATAGGAGGTCGGGGTGCGGATGAGAGGGCGTAATGGTAGTGGAAATGGTGATGGTGATACTGATGCGGGTTGATGAGAGAGAGGTGCTACCCGGGCAAGGTGAGGGGGTTGCATGACGATAGGGTTGGAGGTAGAAAGAATGGAGGTACTTTCCTGGTGCCACACCTGCTCTCTCCCGACTTCCGGGAAGGAGGAGATGGGGTTAACCTGATGATTGGGCTGTTGGTGCTCTGGTAATGGATTCTGGATTATGCCCATGTCGGGCTGTTGTTGTGGGGCCTGCTGAGCCTGCTGTTGTTGTTGTGGTTGTTGTTGCTATTGTAACTGCTGCTGTGGCCTATGAGGGGGTCTCCTAGCCTTGAGAGCCACGACGTATCGTCTCATCTCATCCCAATCTATTTGATGTTCATCATTCATATCATGGATGTAATCTTTGAAATGGAAGCAATAATCTACTGTGTGTCCCGGCTGCCTGTGGTAGACGCAGTATTTGGAGGTATCAACATTGGGTGGCCACGCGGGCCTTTCTCTGGGTAGGGCGAGTTGGTTTGATGCCATGAGGGCATTAAAAATGTCTGCTAAGGTTTCCGGCAATGGTGGATAGTAGGCTCTCTTGGGACCGAGCGGCCTCCTTTGTTGCTGTTGGGGACCATAGTTCCCCGGGGGTGGAACTTGGTTGTACTGAAGTGGTGGTTGTTGTTGCTGAGGTTGTGGTTGTTGTTGCTGGGGTTGGCGTAATGGAGGCATATTATCCTGGGGTGGATTATTTTAGGGTGGAGGACGAAGAGGGAAAGGACCCGGTTGAAGGGGAAGTCTGGGCATTTGTGGAGGCCTTGGGTTGACCGCATAGTTGGCATTGTTGACCGCACTGACTTGCTCATTTATCACGACCCCTTCTGTGGCACCGTCCGGGACACCAGCGCCTGTCTTTCTGATCACTTTGGGTTTCGGCGACTCAAACATGTTCATGATGGGGGAGTCTTTTAGCTGGGTTTGGATGTACCGGGCCCTTTCATAGAGTTCCTCAATTGTAGTAAGTTTATTCATGGCCAGGACATGTCTGAACTGTGGGGTTGCATTAGACACAATCATCTTCACTTGTTTGGGCTCGGAGAGGGTATCCCTTATTCTTTCCGCCAGAGACCTCCATCTATCAGCATATCGGACAAAATCCTCGTCGGGTTTCATCTTTTCGGCCACTAGGTCGGTAATGGAGAGTGAGGGACCGACCCTATCCCTATATTTCTGCAAGAACCTTCTCTGGACTATTTCAAAATTCTCGGCCTCGCGGGGCTCCAGAGAATAGAACCACTCAAGCGCAGGACCATCCAATGATCTCCGAAAGAGGTATGCCAGGGACCTTTGATCATTTTGCCAATAGGAGGACTCATACATGAAGTCCTTGAGGTGAATGAAGGGGTTGCCGGTACCATTGTATCTGCGGTACGTGGGCATTTCGGAGAGAGGAAGATGAATGACGGGAAGGATTGGCAAAGCAACCTCCGGGGTGGCTTTCACGTCCACCATTCTTCTTAGATTTTGAAACTGCTCGTCCATGCGATTGAACCTATTGAGGAGCGATTGGGCGAGCTCCTCTGGAGGTGAAGGTGGCACTTGCCATTAGGGGAGAAACTGTCTCCCGGAGACTTGAGGGGGAAACCCCGAATGAGAGAGAGCTGTCGGACCACCGATAGTTGGCCCTGGCTGAAGCGGTGTGTGGGGAACAACGGGAGGTTGAGATTGTGACGGGAATTGGAATGAGGGTGGTTGTTGGCTCGCTTGACCTTGAAGCGAGGGAGACTGGATGGCTTGCGCCAATGAGGGAGATGGAATGGCCTGCACGGACTCTTGGAGAGGTGCGATGACCGGAGTTGATTCCTGGGGCGTGGGGGAAACAAATTTCCCCTTTAGAATGGCCTGGAAGGCCCGGAGCTGTTCAGAGGTAAGCTCCGTGTTGGCGAGGACGCCCAGTAAAGAAGAGATATCCTGTGGTGGGGACGTGTCCCCGGTAATAACCTGCACCTCATGCGAGGGGTCATGAGAAGGACCCGAGTCCATAGCATAGACTCGCGGGTCAGCTGACAAACCACGGCTAGGGTGGTTCTCCTCAAAAGACTCGTGAGACATGCTCACAGTTTTCCCAGAACGTAAAAACATACACTAGCAAGTAGGTAGCAGAGATTATCAAACAAGTGGATGCCTTTACGCCCTTTTTTGTGTTTTGATTTTGATGATTTTTTGTATTTTTTTAGCAAGATCCGAAGTTCACACAAAATGGGGACCCTAGTTTATTTTTGTTTCACCGCCGTGTCAGCTAGGGTCTCCCGTCTCACCACGAATGAAATGACTAACTCCGGGGAACTTCAATGGTACAACCAGCCCAGTGAACGAAGAGGAGATTCTTCGATGTCGGGGACTTACGGAGGTCCCAGTGTAGGAGATTCTAGTCCGTTGAGAGGAATTCCCAAACGGAGAGTCCTTCCTTCACCGGGAAAGGGTGATCCTCAAAAAAATGAAAAAAGGATAGAAAAGAGGAATAGATGTATGCAATGGAATGCTGACAGATATATAGAGTAAGAAAACAACAGAAGTAACAGACATATAATAAACAAACAACCAATCACAACTGATAGTGCTGCCGTGAGCACAACGGGGGCGCGCGCGGGCGCGAAGGTGGAGAGGCACGGGTGGTGCCGAACTTGCAAGGGTAGCCGAAAGGAAGCAGTAGAGGTCCCACTGTGATCGCCAATCTGTGAGCGACGTCACGCGGTTCGGGGAAGAGCGGAGAGGACGCGGAGCGCGCAGGCTCCTTCTTTTTTTGTTTTGTTTGTTTGCTGCAACACAGAAATAAGAGAAGAGAGAGAAGGGGCCACCACGGGAGATTGCTCCGGCGGGGCGAGCGGGACAAGTGTGATATAGTAAAATATGGGGGTTAAACGGCCATAGCGGGAAGTGACTCACCGCGGCCTCGGGGGGACGGGAATGGTGCAGAAATTAAATAACAAGAATTGAAACGGCCATTGGGGAAGTGACTCGCCGCGGCCTCGAGAATATGAGCAAATAATAAGATGACAGAATATAAAGAGAATACAAAGAGCGGGAATTTAAACGGCCATTGGGGAAGTGACTCGCCGCGGCCTCGAGAACATAAATAGATAAGAATATAACGTATAGGAACGTGAATTTAAACGGCCATTGGGGAAGTGACTCGCCGCGGCCTCGAGAACACGAACAGATAAGAATATAGCATATAAGAACAGGAATTTAAACGGCCATTGGGGAAGTGACTCGCCGCGGCCTCGAGAATATGAGCAGAATATAACAGAGTATAAAGAGAATATAAGAACGAAAATTTAAACGGCCATTGGGGAAGTGACTCGCCGCGGCCTCGAAAACAAGATGTGATCGCCAGGGGCCGAAAGACCCCAAAATAAGAAAGTGATCGTGCCTACCTCAAGGGCGAGAGATGGCGGGTTGCTTCTTCCTCTCCCTCCGGTCGGCCGACGGAGAGGGCTTTCCTCGGCTACCCTTGCAAAACAACGACAAACAAATGACAAGTAGATTAGAAAGATGGAGGTGTAGTATTCAAATCATTGCGATAAAAAATAACGAAATGATGGCAAGACACACACCTGGTTGGTGTTATCTTTTAAACCCCTCTCGGACTCGAGTAGGAGTAAAATGAGATGATGGATGTAAGAAGTGTATAAGAAAAGGCGCCCTTATGAAGGGGGATAGGGGATGCAAGATGATGAATGCAAAAGAACTACGAAGAAAAGAAAAGAATTGGCTTATTGGATGTGCCGATGGTGAAATCCGGCGGAGCTCCGGCAGCGTGGGGATGACGTGGAAGCGCGGTGGATGAAGACGACCTTCCTCTCGCGAGCGTGAGCACCCGAGAAGCCGGCAGAACCTCCACCTACAAAAGAACCCACGGGTTAGAAAATGACTCCGTAGCCTCTGGGCTCCGGCAGCCTATCGGATCACTTCGAAGCTCCTCCAGAACTGAGGGGGTGGGCCTCTATTTATAGAGCTCCGGAGGGTGGAGGCGTCCAGGACCCTGGACACCTCCATCAGGGCCGAATTAATATTTTATTCTATATATATATATTTTTTTGGAATACTTTTGTGGAGGCGTCCAGGGCTCCGGACGCCTCAAACAGGTCCACCGAAAACCGGCGACGGCCGCACGCGGTTTGGCACAACGAGTGGTTTTGTGAGCGGCGTCTCCTGATTCAGAAATGGGCGCGTCCAGTTGACTGGACGTTTCTATAATTGGATTTTTTCACACACGACAAACCGTCGTTCGGTGAGGGGCGCCCGTGAGAGAGTTGATGGAGGCGTCCAGGGGCCTGGACGCCTCCAAAATATATATTATTTTTTTTCTTTTATCTTTTATGCCAAGGCTGGCATTTTGATTTTTTTATAATTATTTTTATGGAGGCGTCCAGGGGCCTGGACGCCTCCATTAATATATATATATTTATTTATTTTTTTGTTTTTTTATGCCAACTGGCATTTTACACATATTTTTTATTTTTGTTTTTATGGAGGCGTCCAGGGCCCTGGACGCCTCCATTAATATATATATTTTTTATTTGGTTTGGGCCCTGAGAAAAATAAAATAAAATAAATTAAAAAAATGGGGGCGTCCAGGGGCCTGGACGCCCCCATTAAGACCCACCCGGGTCCTCAAATCAGGCGTCGGCGGCCGCCCGTCAGACAGCCTTCCTGATTCCGGAACCTCCTGATGCGTCTGACTGGTGTTGACGCTGTCCGAATGCCGTGACGAGACGATTCCGGATGCCGAAAAAGGTAGAAGAAGACCCAAGAAAAGGAAGTACTCAAGTGATTCGAAATGCGTAAGCCGTCGCGGGGCGTCGTATAATAATATGAGACTTTCTCAGGAGACGTTAAGAATGGCGTGTCTACAGCGAGATGTATATCATGAAAACTCCTATGAAAACTCATATTGATTTTGGGTCAAGACTGCCCCTATTTGAGACTCCTCTCGTTTTGGGGATTACCCTGGGTGGGTCATCTCACCCGTCGACCTCTTGCCCCTGCACGCGGCCGAGTAAAGAAGAGAAAAAGACTTTCAGATATACTCATGGCATAGCCAAAGTAGCAACGGTGTTTTACCCAAAGGAGCCGGCTAAGGACGCCGTGAAGTGTGTGGAATGCCCAGCTAAGGGTTACTCTTAAAAAGCGAGGAGAGAATGTTGAATTACCAGCATGGGTTCTTACTACCAAAGTGTCGCAAAAGCAAGCCTAAAAGACTGTTTTGAGAATGATTTAGTAAAGATACGACATAGGATAAAGGCCTAAAACACCACTTTTAATCTTGTTAAGAAGCACTTCATTTTGAAAATCATGCGTGAAGTAATGAGATAATGATATCATGAAATGAGTACTTACGCCAATATGCTACCTTGCAACCTTTGTAGAATCAACTATCAGAGGCGAGGTTGATCATCGTGGGATAGTCCTCTTTGGCAGTCAAAAGGATTGGAAGCAAAGGGTTTGAAAGTGGCTTAACAAGAAGGAGTGGTGCTCAGACCAAACTCAGACGAATAAGGAAGAAAAGGAAGAGAGGCGAGGGCTAGATCTCCCTCACTAAGGTGTGGAGACCCTGATCACATGAAAGGTCTACAGAAGAAGCGGAGAATTAGAAGGAGGAGTGAGGACTAAAGCCTCGAAAGCAGTGAGAGAATGGGCAGATACCCAAGGCAGTGGATGTGGAAGAAGTTGGGTTAGACCCATGATCATGAGGAATTAGAAGAAGAAATTGATAGATGGAAAGAGGCGGATCCGGGGGGTCCGGAGGTTGTGGAGGAGAATCCTGATGGGAGGAATCCGGGGGCTCCGAAGGGATAAAATATCGAGGGACACGGTGCCCTGGGAAGAAATAGGGAAAAAGATGATGGAAAAGGAAGAAGAAAATGAAGGATGTGATGTCCTGGAAGAGTAGAAAGATGAATCGGAAGAAAGATGGATGGTCCGGAGGTTCCGGAGGAATGAGATGTCGTGGGACACGGTGCCCCGGGAAGAGTGGATGAAAAGGATCAGGAAGGTCCGGAGGTTCCGGAGGGATGGAATCAGAAGGGTCGGGATGCCCTGGGAGGAAGGAAAGAGAGTCCTGCGGTTCTGGAGGGGGAAGGTACCATGGGACGCGATGCCCAAGGAGAAGAGAAAGATCCGGAGGTTCCGGAGGAAGAAGACGGAAAGGGGCGCGATGCCCAAGGGATAAAGAGAGGGGTGAAAGATCCGGAGGCTCCGGAGGAATAAGATGGAAAGGGGCGCGATGCCCGAGGGAAAGGCATGAAGGATCCGGAGGTTCCGGAGGAATGAGAAGGGAAGGGACGCGATGCCCGAGGGGAAAGTCCGGAGGTTTTGGAAGAATAAGGTGGAAAGGGGCGCGATGCCCTGGGAGAAAGTGAGAGAAATCTGGAGGGTCCGGAAGAATAAGGTGGAAAGGGGCGCGATGCCCTGGGAGAAAGTCCGGAGGTTCCGAAAGAATAAGGTGGAAAGGGGCGCGATGCCCTGGGAGAAAGTGAGAGAAATCCGGAGGGTCCGGATACAAGAGCTGAAAAGGGACACGATGCCCTGAGAAGAGATTGGGGAGGGGGCAACGCCCGAGCAATGTAAGGGGACCTACAGATCCCGAGGATGAAGATGAATAAGACGGGAAATTCGGAATATCCGGAGGTGCCGGAAGGCGGGGAACATACGGGTTTGGAAACCCGGGAATCAGGAGGTGTAAATGTGTGCAATGGGATGGATGCGATGAATGCAGTGAATGCATGACTGCAATGAAATGCAAACAATATGAAGAATGTGAAGGGTGAGAGGATGAGATCTTCCTTTTTACCTTTAGAGTGGCCCATGAAGAAATTGTGATAGACAATAATGTGAATGGAGTTGAATAGAAGGTGGATAGAACAGTGGAAGGCCCCTTAGTACCAAGATAACTGCCCCTCCATGGCAGTGAAAGTGTATAGTAAATTGGCCCAATTGATAAAGTACAAGCCCAAGATGATGCTTCAATGGTGAATGACGACTCGCTTGGAGAGTGGAAAACAATAGTGCGAGGGAGTTGAACAGTTGGGATAGGAAGCATTGTGTTGCCCAGGGGTTGTGACGTATATGGAGTGTTGAATAGAATAGGCATTCGCCCCTTGTATGGAAGAAAAGGTTCAAGATTTGAAAGTTGGAACAAGGGGTGCCCTGTCTGGACTTTGGGCACAAGCCTACACGGCATCAAAGCTTGACATTCTCTTTTAGTGAGCAGTGTCGGCGACTTGGCATCTTCGACCATGCTTGGCACAACAACCCGGATTGGCATCCGGCAAATAAACTCTTGCATCTTGAATAGCTCGGCCGTGGCCAAATCTTTCTTGCCCGGCTCTTGCTCATCTTCGGCACAAGTACTTTCAGAAGGCCGCCCGTTCTGAGTAGTAAAGGGGGGTGAAGCGGAGGCGGAAGGTTCCATGGATGGTGGAGGTATAGTGGAAGGTGTTGGAGAAAGGGTGAGTGGAAGCGAAGGTTCAAACACGTCGAGCTTCTCCCTTTGCTCGGAAGCAGTAGGGGTTGGCTTGAGTGCAAAAAGGGGTGGACCTTGCTCGGGATTAGCCACGGGTAAGGGTGATATGTTAACTGGTGGAATAGGGGAAAGGCCTGGCAAAGCTGGTTTTGGCGTTACAGGGATAATGGACGGCTTAGGTAGCGAACAAAGAGGAGGGGTAATAGAAGGCTCGGCAGAGACCGGCGTAGTGGAGGGTGATGGAGGCTCGGCGGAGGCCGGTGGAGTGGAGAGTAGTGGAGGTTTGGCGGAGGCCGATGGAATAGAGGTTAATGGTGTAAAAGGAAAGGGTTTGGTGCGCTGAAAATGTCGGACGGGGCGAGAGGTGTCAGGTATAGGGGAAGGCGCATGATGCACCGGTGTGGGTGACTGGAGTATCGACCCATCATCGTAACACCAAGTATTGGGGTGAGGAGGAGACTCATGGTGCGGCGGTGTGGGTGATTGGAGTATCGACCCATCATCGTAACACCAAGAGGTCTCATAAATGGGGGTTGGATCGGGGACTGTGGCATAGTCCTGAGCATAGGGGTCTTCCGACAGTGGAGCAAGAGGATGGCGAAGGAAACTCGGAAGGGATGCCTGCGGAGCTTCATCATCGTATACCGCTTCAAGTTCTTCAATTGCCGGTTCTTCATCATCAAATGCAAGTGGACACTGTAGTGGAGGCGTATATGTGGATGGAGGAATGTAATGATGTTACGTATGTGGAGGTGGAAGGCCATATGAATGAAGTGTGCGGATGGGTGGAGGGCGGACGGTGTCCACTTGATCGTCAAAATCTGCCGGCTGTTGCTTGCTTGAGCTGCCGATACCATAATCATCTCTCATATCCTTCCATTCTTTCTCCATCTTAGTAATATTATCTAAAGCGGCATGGAGAGGATTGACCGGAGTAGGAGGAGCCATGACCCTTCTTAATTGTTCCTCCATCAAAGTGACTTTATCAAGAAGGGTTTGTTGGAGGGGTGTAACTTGATCAACCAAGGGTTGGCAGGGCCTTGAAGGAGGGGTGGCATAAAAAGGCCGTGGAGGGGAGTTAACGGGATGACCCGCAGAAGAACCCGGATGGGCCGGATTGCAAGAAATAAATGGGCCTCGGGGCCGTGATGGAGGAGGAATAGAAGGAGGCGGGTGTCGGACCACCCGGGGAGGAATGTGAATAGAAGAGGATGGGTAATGGGCTACCCGATTAGGATTGTGAATAGAAGAGGGAGGTGGGTGATGGGCCACCCGTGTAGGGTTGGAAGGAGGAAGAGATGAAGGAGATGCACCCTCAACGGCGGCCTTAAGGGCTTGGATCTGTTGAGGGGTGAGATGATCTAATGCATGAATGATTTGGGAGACCTTCTCATCGTTGGGAGGAGACAATCCCGAAGGAGTAGTGACTTGAAATTGAGATGAGGGACCATAAGTTTGGACATTGCCCATGGGCCGGGTATGACCATAAGAATGAGGACGTGGTCCCTCGAAAGCATGGTGAGAGTTTAGATGAAAATGTTGAAATTGAGGAGAATAAGATGTGCATGGTTGTGCATCCTCATGAATTGGATTAAACATGTTGGTTTTCTTATCATGGTAAGCCATTATTCAATCAAAGTTCAAGCAAAATAATTTACAAAGAAGCACACAAGTTGGAATGGTTACCGTTGATCTTAATTTGTTTGAACCTTGATGAATTAATGAATTTTAACAAAGTTTGGTGTGATTCACACAAGGGAGGATCCTAGTTTCAATATGGTTTGAACTCCGGTGCCAACTAGGAACACTCTCTCACCGTGTATAGGCCAACTAACTCGGGACTTCAAAAGGGTACAACCTGTCCGGCGTCCGTGAGGGAATCCACGGGTGCGGGGACTTATGGAGGCTTGGTTTAGGAACTTCCAATCCAAAGAGACGGAATGCTCAATGGAGGGTCCTTCCTTCACCAAGGGGGTGTGTGGAATCCTAATGTAGAGAGAGGAGGTCTCCCAAACCAATGCAAATGAATGAATGCAGGGTAAACCAACCAACCACAGCAATATGATCAATCAATGAATATAAGCATGAATCAGCATGAAAAATCACACACGGGAGGGTTCTGTAAACCCACAGTAAAAAGACGCCCTGGCAGGGGGCGCTACTAACCAAAGCGACGACAGTATCACTGTCGTGAATCACTGGAGGACCCAGGGGCAGCGAAAAAAAATGCCTTAGAGAGAGGCGCTGTATATAAAAGGACGCCCCTGGGTGAGGGCGTCAAATCTAAAACCGCGCCTTGATGTGAGGCGCTAAGAAACAATAAGACGCCCTGGGGAAGGGCGTGAATTCACAGAAAGCAGGAGATATGATGGAAGGCGCCCTATCAGAAGGCATTAAACAGGAATAAGACGCCCTAGATTAGGGCGTTAAAATAAAACGCGCCTCTGACAGAGGCGTTAATTCCCAGAAAGACTCAACGGCCAGCGGTATCAAACACTCACAGTCACAGGCAATCAACAAATATATGAATTAAGATATTAGCATGCTCATCAAAAAAATTTGGACAAGTGGAAATTCTAAAAAAAACCTATCAAACTGACAGATCACATGGGGAGAGTGCAATGCACAGTGGAGGGTGCCCGTGGGGCACAAAAGTAGATGCACCGAGGGTGCAAAAGGGGGAGATGGCACACGCGGGTGCCCAAAGGGAAAGGGTAATGAAAGAAAACAAAAAGGGGTCCCACCGTGATCGCCAATTTGTAGATTCTAAGAAATCCACTTAGGAAAAAAAATAGAAGCAAAGGAATAAATAAGCATGAAATAGCATGAGGTGCAAATATGGAGATGTGATCGCCAGAGACGCGAGGGCCTCAAAAGATATAATCAAATAAATAAAGTAGGGATCGCGATAAATACCTTGAAGTGCGGGGGATGTGTGAGTGCTCCTTTCTCTTCCAATCGGCCGGCCGATGAAGAGAGTTCTTTCTATTGATTACCCTTGCAAAACAATCAAACACCAACGAAGAATATGGAATTAGAACATGCTGAGCGTAGCATCAATTCTTAAAAGATATGAGCATGTAAAATTGTGTGAGAACACACCTTATGGGTGGTTGCCCTTAAACCCCCATGCAAAAAAGGGTATGGAAATATGAATGATGATATGAATAAAAATATGAATAAGTGGAAAGAGTGCAAGAGTGCACTAAGGGGAAATACTCAACGTGGTTGAGTTGGAAAAATATATAAACAGTATGTATGCTGCATGCATGAACTAATGATAAAAAAAACCAAAGAAAGAATGACAGAAAGCAGGAGCCTGTTGCTTGGCTTTGGATGTTCGATGGGGAGGAAGCTGTCAAGAAGATGAAAGCATGATTGAATGCAGCAGCTTCTCCTTCGGCTAGAAATAGCAGCAGCACCTACGTGAAAGAAAACACAGAGAAAAAGAAAAAAGGAAGAAGAAAAAGCCTCGGAAGAAAAGAAGGGGGGAGGAATCCGATTAACAGAGCCGCATGGCTCTATTAATAGGATTGAATCAAGATAAGAATGGATAAGAATGGGCAAGAGCCCAAGGAGGGAAGGATTAGAATGGGCAAGTGACCAAACAAAGCAGGGACTCTCTGGGAAAGGGCTGCGTTCGTTTAGAACACGAAAGTGAAACACGACTTGAACAAGGGCGTTAATTAAAGAATTGACGACCTACCAGAGGGCTTTATTTCAAAAACACGCCTAAGACCAAGGCGTTAATTCCTTTACTTGTGAAAGACGTCTGAATGTGAGGCGTTAATTAAAAAAATTCAAATTAGGGCCATTTTTCATTTCTCAATATTATTTTCCCATGTTTTAGGTGGAGGTGCATCACATTGTGTTGATTCCAAAGACTATTTTTGCGTATTTTTCTGACACCCGGAAGGCCACCAAATCACCTCTGGAATGAGGTTGAAAATAATATTAAAATAATCAATTGAAAAGTGACGCCCGTGCCATATGTGGTTAATTCAATTTTTTTTAATTTTTATTTTATTTAAAATAAAGGTAACGTCCTATTCTTGGTCGTTAATTCCAAAAAATTCTGAAAAAACTTCAGAAAATTCTAAAAAAATGGGAAATTGAGAGAAATGGACGCCCTCACTATATGTCGTTAATTTTCTTTTATTTTCTTTTAATTTTTTTAAAAAGAAATGACGCCCCTCTTCAAGTCGTTAATTCTGAAAAATTCATAAAAATAGAGAAAAATGCCCAGAAAATCTAGAAAATCCAGAAAAATAGGGGAAAATAGGAAAAGAGAGGAAAAATGGAGAAATACAAGAAAAGTGAGAAAAACCACTCAAACATAGCTAATTTGAGGGTCAAATTGGAGCATTACAAGGTAATGTGAGATGTACTCACAGTAATGTCAATTTTGGCGTATCTACAGGGCTCCCATCCGTTACTCGTCTGTTGCTTTGCGTTGACCGGGTGAGGCGGTTAACCTGATGGCCAGTCGGCCGGCCGTCAGGGTCCCCTGACGCGCCTGGGCGAGCGCGTCATATCACCTGCAAACGATTTTGGAACGCTATGTGTTGGTTTTGGCCTCGGGTGGATGTAACGGCCTTGGACCAACGCGTTACAATTGATGTAACGCGCTGCGCCCAGACCGTTACGTACAGTAACGGCGTGGCCGCTTACCGTTACATGCCCCTTTGACTGGTTTAGGCTGGAACTCCGGTGGATGTGACGGATAGGGGCGGACGCGTCATTCTTGATGTAACGCGCCAGTCCCCGACCGTTACACCCTTGTAACGCGTGGGCTGCAGAACGCCACACGCCTGTTGATTTCAAAAAGCACCGGCATATTCTTTACGCATTCCAGAATGTTTATATGCCATGCTTATGTTATCTTATTATATAATGACATATTTGTGAATCCCAATAGAGTAGCTTTTCTTTCCTTGCAATGGAGCCACTGTTGTTGCCCTAAGGTCTGTTCAGTACCGACCCGCTTGAGGATAGCGGAGGGGTGTTCCCGTACACGGTTTGTAAGCTAGTTCCGTGGGCTCCCGGCCAACGGTAGCGTCCTACCGAGGGAGAAAACTAGCTAGAGGGCCTGGCTCAGGCGAGAGTCAGTGTGTGCACACGTGGTCGGAGGCTGTGGACTGACACTGACGAGTGTCACTCTGACTGGTCACTTGGTTTGGTACTGTTTACGCGCTCAGCTTGTCGTGTTGTCGACTGCGAGTGCTTGAGACGCAGTATAAATCATCAGTGGACGCATCTGGTTTTTGCTCCCAGTGGTTGTTCTACTCCCTGTTGCTCGGATTAGTTAAGGCATATTCTACTGGTAGATTTAGTTTCTGTCGCTTGCATTTATTTATCGTTGGCATGTATTAGCAGTTATACCTATTTAGTTAGAGTTTACAGCTTTACTGTGACTAGTTTATTCATGCCAATGCCTGTTAATTCATTTAAATGCATGCTCTAATTGTCTTTATTTTCTCATGTATGCTTGTTTAGTGCGAGGTAGGGATCCGCGTGACCCCTACTGAGTCTGGCTGTGACTCACTCTTCTCCTTTCAGGTGAGCCGCGTCCGTCGTCTCCCGGTGTTTCCCGTGTACTCGGAGACCGCTCTTAGCTGCCAGCAGTAGACGGGTCGCCTTTTTGGGCTTTCTGGTGTACTTTTGCCGGGGTATGCCCCGTGTAGTTGTACTTTTGGACTAGCACTTCTATGCCTCTGGACTAGTTATATATTTAGCACTCTGTTTATTTTGAATTGCTTCCGCACTCTTGTTAAATTCTATTGTTTAATTCTAATATGCGCGCTTGTGATTGCAATTCGTTATACATCCCCTCGACAAACTTCACTAACCCTTCAGGGGCCTCATTAGCCTCTTGGGTGGCTTCCCCAGTTCCTGGTATTGGTGTATCGATGTTATCGGTATATCGGTATCCGGCGCTCTGGGTCGTCACAGGCTCTGCCATGGTTCCCCTCCTCACCATCTCCTCTCTGCCAGGCGCCCTGTTCCATGGAAGAAGGTGCAGATATTGCAGGTTTCGTTGTAGTGTTCCATCCCTTCGCCGACCACTTCACAGCTTTCTTGTGACTCTGCAGTAGGCCGAAGCCCTCTTTAAAACTGGCTCTTTCAGCTTCCATTCTCTACACCGTGGAGGGAGCTCGAGGAAGACGATCGGGCGGGGAGCATTCTATTCCTTCTCTGTGAGGAAGACGAGCCGGTGGTGGCCAGGTAGGTGTACTTGATGCAACTCCTCTCTATGTTAACGTAGCACGGCGGATAGAAGTGGGTTTCTCCATTTTTTTTGTTGGATATGTGATTTTCCTGTCATTTACGGAAATGATGAAGTTCATCGTATGATATTCTTGTATGCATGGAAATAATGCTTACTGCGGCTTAATACATCTTCATACTAATTTTTTTACATTTCATGTCTTTGCTTCTATTTAGGTGTTCATCGTATGATATTCTTGTATGCATGGAAATAATTCTTACAATGGCTTAATAGATCTCCATACTAATTTTTTAACCTTTCCTGTCTCTGCTTCTGTTTATGTGTTCATCCTTTGATAGTCTTGTATGCATCGCAATCATTCTTACAATGGCTTAATACATCTCCATAGTTTTTTTTACCGTTCATGTCTTTGGTTATGTTTAGGTTGTGTATTTATTATCCCCTTCTCAGTGGTTGTCATATGATTTTCCCCTTTCCGCATTGGTAACCACTTCATAGTGCCGAGCAACATCCTTTGTGCAGAGCATCGTTGTTTGAACTTTTGTTTAGGTTGTCTGTTGAATTCCCCTGGTTAGCGGCTATAAAATGATTTTCCTGCCTTTATCTTGCATCAAAAGCGACAAAGCAAAGGTAATCAATAAACCAGAGTTTGTTATCTTTCATTTTTTGATATGCACATCAATTACATTTTTTTTCCAATATATGGACATCTCCTATTTTGTGTTCACTAATTTTTTTCCATTTAACTGTGTAACTGGCTGGCTTTGAGTTTTCCTAGGTTCAGAGAATGTTGTGTGCATGGGGATTATGTTCATTTGGTCATTAATGCTGCAGTGTATTTGTGCATTTGATTATAAATGTATCATTCTATTTAACTGTTGTTTATTTTCTTCGATGATTTTATGATAGTAAGACGGCTGAGCTTCATTTATGGTCATCTTTATGCAGTAGAATTAAGTGTTTCTTAATCACCCCTCTCCCAACACACACAAACACACACAAGGTTAACAATCAATATAACACATGCTGGTGGGGACACTGGGCCCACTGTCGGGCCCAATGCTCGGAGCCGACACCGCACCGCCACTGCACCGAGCTTATGGCTCGGCGACTCGTTTGAAGACTCGGCGTCCTGAGCATAATATTTATTTGTGTGTATTTGTATTATACGTATTTGTGTATTCTGTGTAAAATACATGTATCAGTACATGTATTTTTACTTTCGTCTTATTAGGCTAAGTCATAGTCAAGTAAACATGTGTGTTTTGTATATTTTATTTGGTTAAAACCCCCAAGTCAAAAGTTAGGTAGGTAAGCTTGTTTTATTAGGCTAAGGACATATGTGCTATTTGTAAAAGATTGTGGGTGTGGTTGCTATAGCCTCCTCCTATATAAAAGGGGGCTCATGTATTATTTCCATATGTTGAATTGAAGAAAGAGTTGCTTGTACGTGAGAAGATTGTTCTCTCCTTGCCACCTCCCTTCCCTCATTCTCTTTTGAGTGTGAGTGTGTCGCCCCGTGTGAGACCGTCCGGCGTGAGGCCGAGCTGTGTGAGATAGTAGTTATCCGTTCCCGTCCTGTTCGCGTCCCGGAGTGCCGTCGATCCATTCCCACGTTACCGCCGCGTCAAATTGGTATCAGAGCCCAACACGGCGCCTCTGTCAACCCGACGTCCTCGTCGTCTTCCCTTATCTCTCTTTGTCGTTAGATAGTGAAAAAAAAAGAGAGAACAAAAGAAAATAGCAAATCTCGGTTGAAAGATGAGATTGAAAAAAAAACAAGAAACAAAAAAAAAAGAAAAGAAGTAGAGAGACCTCGGTTGAAGAAATTTTGGAGAAAAAAAATTTAGAAAAAAAAAGAGAAATCTCTCTCTGTTTCTCTTTTCTCTCTCTCTCCCGTAATATCTGTCTCTATCTTTATCTCACTCTCTCTCCACGGCGCCCCTGCATCAACTTCTTCTCCCCCCCAGCTACGGCGAGCCCGCCGCGACCGCCCCCCCCCCTCCACCGACGGCCCACGGCGCCGCCACCAGTCGCCGTCCCTGTCACCGGCGACCCCGCCACCGCGTCCGCAGCGGCCCGAGGCCGCCCGTGCCCAAAGCCAGCCCGGCGCCCGCCCCGCCGCGACAGCGCCCGCCACCCCGCGTCCGTGGCATCATCGCCCACAGCTCGTCCCCGTGCGCCCATCTGCGCGGCGTGGCCGCGTCGGCCGCCCCGCGGCCCGTTCCCACCTGCGCACGGCGAAGCTCGCTCCCCCTGCGAGGCCCGCGAGCACCCCCGCGCCGCAGACACCTCCGCACGCCACTGCGCTCCGCCCCTGAGCGTTGCACGGCTGCTCCCCCGCCCGTGTGTGCCGGCGTCCGAGCGCCCGTGCCCGCCGACCGGCGTGTCTGCCTCCCTCCGGCCACTCCTCCACCGGGAGACCAACGCCGCGAGGGCCTTCTTGCACCGCCGCTGGACCCCCATCTCCGCCCCCAGCCGCCCACAGGAGCTCCCGCGCCCACCGGCCGTCCAACCCATCAGGGCGCTCGGCCACCCAACTGCGCCGCTGCCATCGCCAGCACTGCTCGCCCCCACCCCCTGCGAGCACAGCTTGCCCCCGCGCCCCCCCGCCGCCGTGCCAGTCCGCCTCCCACAGCAACCCCTGCGCACGCCCCCGGCCGGCTACCTCTGCCACCGTCTTCACCATCTCCGGCAGCCTCCACTCCGCCTCCAGCCGCTTTCTTTGACCATCGAAGAAGCCCGCCTGCCATCCGCGTGAGAAGGTTGCAAGGGAGAGGAGGCCGTGTGAGTGCCTCGCTTGAAGAATGGCCCGTGTGAAGGGGGCTCATGCCCACGTCGACGCCCGCCATGACCACGTGAAGAAGCACGGTGTTGAACGCCTGCCTTGGTGGCCGCCGACCATCCCCGACATTTTGCAGGAAAATCTGAAAGTTTGAAAAAAAAAGAAAAGAGAGAGTTTGAAAAAAAACTGGAGTTTGAAGGAAATAAAAGTGTTGAAAAAAATAAAGGAGTAGGTGAAGATTTGGAAAAGAAAAAAAAAGAGGAAAAGTTTAACAAGAAAGAAGATTTGAAAGAAAAGTAAAAAAAAAAGAGTTTGCAGTTAACATCGTCGCCCGTGCCCGGTTTCAAGTTCTGCCTGGCCACAACGTCCATCTGCTCCGCCGCGGCCACCCGCAGGCGCCACTGTGAGCGACGTCACGCGGTTCGGGGAAGAGTGGAGAAGGACGCGGAGCGCGCGCGGGCTCCTTCTTTTTTTTTGTTTTGTTGTTTGTTTGCTGCAACACAGAAATAAGAGAAGGGGGAGAAGGGGCCACCACGGGAGATTGCTCCGGCGGGGCGAGCAGGACAAGTGTGATATAGCAAAATATGGGGGTTAAACGGCCATAGCAGGAAGTGACTCGCCGCGGCCTGGGGGGACGGGAATGGTGCAAAAATTAAATAACAAGAATTGAAACGGCCATTGGGGAAGTGACTCGCCGCGGCCTCGAGAATATGAGCAGATAATAAGATGACAGAATATGAAGAGAATACAAAGAGCGGGAATTTAAACGGCCATTGGGGAAGTGACTCGCCGCGGCCTCGATGATAAGAGCAGAATATAACAGAATATAAAGAGAATATAAGAACGGAAATTTAAACGGCCATTGGGGATGTGACTCGCCGCGGCCTCGATGATATAAGCAGAATATAACAAAACATAAAGAGATTATAGGAATAGAAATTTAAACGGCCATTGGGGAAGTGACTCGCCGCGGCCTCGATGATATAAGCAGAATATAACAAAATATAAAGAGAATATAGGAAACAGAAATTTAAACGGCCATTGGGGAAGTGACTCGCCGCGGCCTCGATGACAAGATGTGATCGCCAGGGGCCAAAAGACCCCAAAATAAGAAAGTGATCGCGCCTACCTCGAGAGCGGGAGATGGCGGGTTGCTTCTTCCTCTCCCTTCGGCCGGCCGACGGAGAGGGCTTTCCTCGGTTACCCTTGCAAAACAACGACAAAAAAGTAACAAGTGGATTAGAAAGATGAAGGTGTAGTATTCAAATCCTTGCGATAAAAGTAACGAAATGATGGCAAGACACACACCTGGTTGGTGTTATCTTTTAAACCCCTCTCGGACTCGAGTGGGAGAAAAATGAGATGATGGATGCAAGAAGTATAAGAGAAGAGACGCCCTTGTGAAGGGAGATAGAGGATGCAGTATGATGAATGTAAAGAATTATGAAGAAGAAGGGGAAGAAAAGGCTTATTGGATGAGCCGAGGGTGAAATCCGGCGGAGCTCCGGCAGCGTGGGGACGACGTGGAAGCGCGGTGGATGAAGACGACCTTCCTCTCACGAGCGTGGGCACCCGAGAAGCCGGCAGAACCTCCACCTACAAAAGACCCGACGGGTTAGAAAATGACTCCGTAGCCTCTGGGCTCCGGCAGCCTATCGGATCACTGCTTAGCTCCTCCAGAACTGAGGGGGTGGGCCTCTATTTATAGGGCTCCGGAGGGTGGAGGCGTCCAGGACCCTGGACACCTCTATCAGGGCCGAAATAATATTTTATTCTATTTTTATTGATTTTTTTGGAATAATTTTGTGGAGGCGTCCAGGGTCCCGGACGCCTCAATCAGGTCCACCGAAAACCGACGACGGCCGCACGCGGTTTGGCACAACGCGTGATTTTATGAGCGGCGCCTCGTGATTCAGAAATGGGCGCGTCCAGCTGACTGGACGTCTCTATAATTTGGATTTTTTCACACACGACAAACCGTCGTTCAGTGGCCGGCGCCCGTGAGTGAGTTGATGGAGGCGTCCAGGGGCCTGGACGCCTCCAAAAGTATATTATTTTTTATTTTTATTTTATCTTTTATACAAGGGCTGGCATTTTAATTTTTTTTATTTGTTTTTATGGAGGCGTCCAGGGGCCTGGACTCCTCCATTAATATGTATTTTTTATTTATTTTATTTTTTTATGCCAACTGGCATTTTATTAATATTTATTATTATTAGTTTTTATGGAGGCGTCTAGGGTCCTGGACGCCTCCATTAAAATATATATATTTTTATTTATTTTTGGGCCCTGAGAAAAATAATAAAATAATAAAATAAATTAAAAAGATGGGGGCGTCCAGGGGCCTGGACGCCCCCATTAAGACCCACCCGGGTCCTCAAATCAGGCGTCGGCGGCCGCCCGGTAGACCCCCTTCTTGATTCCGGAACCTCTTGATGCGTCCGACTGGTGTTGATGTCGTCCGAATGCCGTGACGAGACGATTCCGGATGCCGAAAAAGGCAGAAGAAGACCCGAGAAAAGGAAGCACTCGAGTGATTCAGAATGCGTAAGCCGTTGCGGGGCGTTGTATAGTAATATGAGACTTT
Source organism: Amorphophallus konjac (assembly GCA_022559845.1). Lineage (NCBI taxonomy): Eukaryota > Viridiplantae > Streptophyta > Magnoliopsida > Alismatales > Araceae > Amorphophallus > Amorphophallus konjac. The sequence continues at coordinate 10,460 of JAHNEJ010002987.1, read as the reverse complement.
CTCAGGAGGCGTTAAGAATGGCGTGTCTACAGCTGCCCCGCCTTGGCGTCTGCTTTGCAAGGGAGCGACACGTAGTGGAATGGTATCGAAGTGGAGTGTAGTGAAGTGGGAGCGGACTGATAAGTTGATGCCAAGGTGTGATGAGACACGCTTTTGACGTTACTGTTTGGAATCTTTCCTGGAGTTTCAATGAGGCGACCTTGAAGAAGGTCTTTCAAACATTGACGATTGCTTGGACGGAGATCAAATAAGGGAGGGTGAGATGTGCCCTCAGGCACGAAACAAAAGGAGACCAACTTCTCGGTGTGGAAGTACCTGGGTCATAAACCGGAGGTTTCACCTTTGGGGAGCGGTTACCAGCCAATGTGGAAGTGCTGCGGCCAAGGTGGGTCAAAAAAGGTAAAGGAATATCTGAGGGTCTGTCCAAACAAGGGTCTCCTTTGGAAGAGCAGCGTAGGGCTGTCTCAAGGAAACTCAGTATTTCATTCGGAGTGGAATATCTCATATTTGTGGGAATTGGAGCACAACGGCTTTCACAATCGAATCACTTGAATGATCTTCCGCAATAAATCAAAGTCCTATATAAATGCATGCTGGGTTCAAAGAAAAATTTAAAACAAACAAAAATAGAAAATAGCAAGGATAATATTGTCAACTTGTGAAGAACGGGTCAGGATACCGACCCGGTGAGCTGATACTGGGTTGGGGCCCGTTTATCCGCGCACCAACTCACTGAATGGAACCGTCGTCCCCATTCTATCACAAGTTGACGGCCTATCCGTACAACCCAAATTCCTCCGGGATCATCATCATTTTTGTTGAAGGGGAATTCAGATCCCAGATTCGTTCGAGCCGCAAGGTCCTTGACATGTTCTAGTAGCGTAAGTATCATATACTACGATGCATGACAAGGTGGGACCAACCAATGAAAGGTGGGACAGGAGATAGGACAAAGACGTCCGTTAGTAAAACCTGAACATGCCAGCAAAGGTTAGCAATATTATAAAGTAGCAGAATCATAGCAGAATCGCACCACAGTTCAAAGGAGATCCAGACAAAATCCTGATAGCGACCGCTGATGTGACATGTTCTGTCCTGTAGCGATCTTCCCTTCCTATAAGAACTCCCCTTAGGCTAGTTCATTCAAATACACCAAGGTGGGTTTTGGAAGCTCAGGAGAGGAAGGAGAGGAGAATCTAGAGATTTCAGGATGGAAGGAGAGTCTTCCCGCGTTATGAAGAGGAGCAGGCCTAGCAGCGAGATCAGGCGACTCTCCGACCTCGAGGGTCATCTGAGTAGGACGATCTTGTCGCATATGGTAAGCTGATTCATTTCAAATTTCTCCACGTGAACCTTCTTCTTACTTACTTCCTTTCTTCTTCTTTCCTCTTCTAGCCATATCCACTCTTCCCAGGCCCGAGGAAGTTTTCCAAGCTGCCGTGGCTTTCAAAGCTGACTTCCAATATCTTCATTGGCATGAGGGCCATACTCTCGAAGTGGCATCTGCAGGGGCTCCTTATTCACGCCAAGCATTACGAGAAGATTCGTATGGACTGGGTGACTATGGGCGCACTAGTGGAGATCTGGCATCCCCAGACCCACACTTTTATCTTCCCGACCTTTGAGGTGACCATCCTCCTCGAGGAGGTGGAACTTCTGCTCGGATTGAAGAAATTCAAGAGTGACGGGAAGGTGAAGGCTATGCGGATGCTGACACGGGGGACTTCTGAAAGTGTCCTTGGAAGCTTCATGCCGCCCGACGCAGCCCGAAAGGCCCGTACTCAAAAGGGGATCGATCTCCAAAAGCTTGCGGAGTGGGTCATGGACGCCCTGAGAGGGTCACCAGACGATGACTATTTGGAGGGAATCATGAAGGGGTTCACCATTTGTCTGGCGGGTGCTCTTTTGTTCCCTTATACCGACAACGTGGTGGAGGAAGACCAACTGGGTGCTATCTGCGGGATCTGGCGTGGAAAGAGGGTGGGACCCGCCGTCCTTGCCTATCTTTACAGCGGTCTTACTGCCTCGAGCATGGGTAAGCCTCCATTTGGTTGTGCACTTGTCTTGAATTGCTGGCTGGATTTGCATTTCAAATTCGACCACCGCGAGGGAATGCCAACCGCTTCGAAGCTCTTCCAACAAAGCCCTCTTCATCACATAGCCGACGTGTTAGGCTTCGGTGGTACTGTAGTGAACCGCGTTCCGTGGCTGAAGAAACGTGAAGACTGGAGGTCTCACTTCCGCACCGTGACACAAGGCTTTTTTACTTGCGTACCGGCATGTTTGCTTTCGCTAGATCTCCTCATGAGGTCTTCTCCCGAAGTTGATCTTCAACTAATCGGCGCGACCGAGTTCGTTCTTTACAACGCGCATCGGTGCTGCCTCCAGATTGGCATCCCACGCCATTCGTTCCCACCACCGACTGGCATCGTTCCTTTGAAGAAGAGGGAGTTGGGTACTGAAGCGGACGCGAAGGAACCGAAGGCCATTAAAGCTCCCTGGAAGATAAGTGTTGCAGGAAAGGCGTTAGCGCACGTGGTGGAAGAATGCGAGCCGTGGAGGGCTTATGTAACCGAACTGGGGAAGTTAAGGCCTAAGGCGCCTAAACCCCTGATGTAGCTCATTCTGCTTTCTGATGGAATAAAATCTGGCATTTGGATGTTTCGGACCCCCGTCCCCTTAATTATTATCTTTTTTGTGGTTTTTCTTTTTCTTTCCTTTTTTTCTTTTGTTTGGATTATATACATACTTTAACCCCCTTTTTTCTTTTTATTATTTTTTATTATGGGGACGTCCAGCGGCCTGGACGCCCCTAATTTTTATTATTTATTATTATTATTATTATTTTGATTTTTTGGTTTGGGGGCGTCGAGGCGCCTGGACGCCCCTAAGGTTTTTGAATTTTTTTTAAAAAATAAAAAAGTGGGGGCGTCCAGGCGCCTGGACGCCCCAATTAAAGCTTAATCTATATATAGGGGGGGCTCCCCCCCTAACTCACTTACTGTTCATTCTGACCGTCCAGCCACTCCAAACGACCCATTCTTAGTCCCAATGGAGCGAGGAGGATCGAGCCAGGGTCCAGGGAAGCGGAAACGACTGGCTCGTCGTGCGAGGAGGTTGAGGGATGATGCCGAGGAGGCCGCAGCAGAGGAGATTGCTGCGGGTGAGGAGATGGAGGTGCCGCTTCTGGCCGCGGAGGCCGCTGCGGATGCTGGTGACGCGGGAGAGGACGATCACGACCCGGTAAGTACTTCAGAATTCTCACTTTGTGGTTCAATAGGCTAAAACGGGCGTGCGAGAGGCTGTGAGAGAAGGCCGGGTAGGGAGAGAAGGAGGCGTCCAGGGGCCTGGACGCCTCCACTTTTTTTTATTTTTGTTTATTTATTTATTTACGTAAATAATAAAATAAAATTAAAAAATAAGGAGGCGTCCAAGGCCTAGGACGCCTCCATAATAATATATATATTATATATTTTTTTTTTGTTTTTGGTTCTTCGATTTTTTTTTGAAAAAAAGAAATAAAGAAAAATAGGAAGGAGGCGTCCAGGGGCCTGGACGCCTCCAAAAAATAATATATATATATATATATATATATATATATATATTAAAAAAAATAAAATAAAAAGAATAAATAGTATATACAGTGTTATTGTTTATTACTTTTCATGATGCTGATGTGTTCTTTGTTGGTTTTTGTGGTGTGTAGGGCGTGATGAAGGGCCGGATCAGCTGGTCCTTGGTGGTGGCAGCATACCGTGGGCTGCCGAATTTCCAGAGGTCGCGTGTGGACGCCATGGGCTTTGGAGCTTTCCTTAGGATCGAGCCCTTCCGGCTCGACCTTCCTCTTATCCAGGCATTGAGGGAGCGGTGGCACGCACCGAGCCGGGCGTTTTTGATGCCCTGGGGGCACATGGTGCCGACACTAGAGGACGTGGCTCGGATTACCGGGCTACGGGTTGACGGAGAGGCAGTCAGCGGGGTCACCTACCCCGACTATCGAGAGAGTGCCCTGGACCTGCTGTGGTTAGAGACGAGCGTGACTGATAGAGACAGCAGGGTAGTCGGCCGAGTGGAGATCATGGAGGCGCTCGGATTCGTCGACCCGCGCCAGCGGGTTAGCGAGACTGGAGCGGAGTTCTTGGCTCGACTGGAGGGGGATGCTCGTGAAGCTTTCACCCAGGATCCGAGCGAGAGGGAGCTGGTGGACCTAGATCTTCGGAGGTTTCTTTTCTTCTTCCTGGGCCGCCTTCTGCTGGGGACGAAGGGGGATGGCATCCACTGCCGTTTCCTCGGGATCTTGGCGGATCTGGACAGAGTGGGACACTACGCGTGGGGAGCGGCTCTGCTTGCCCATTTGATTGCTGATCTCTCCCAGACTTCGGAGAAGGAGACGACAGTCAGTGGCTTCGCACCTTTCCTCCAGGTAAACATTTTATTTATGCATTCTCACAGTTAAATATGTAATTATTGTACTAATGATGTATGATGGATGCAGGTGTGGAGCTATTACTATTTCCCGATGGGGAGGGCTAGGCATGGGAACAGGAGGGCCGTGCCTCTGGCGCGGCAGTGGAGGCCGGTCGTGGTTGCAGCATCCCACGGCTACCAGCTGGCGTCACTTCGTCGGGAGCTGAGCGAGTATCCCGAGGCCATGGTATGATGCGTATGATTTTTTTTTTGTGTTTATGCGTGTGACTGAATGGTAACTAACATAATGTATGTATGGTGATGCAGGTGGTGTGGAGGCCCTACCTGGGCATGGGCGATGCTGGCCAGCCCTGGGTTGTAGCGGGTCTTCCTCGCTTCAGGCGGGACGTGTGGGTCCATTGTCTGAACGAGATTGAGCCGCTGCGGCTTGGACTGGTCATGAGGACGTTGGGGCTAGCCCAGGAGTGGGTTGATGTAGATGCGCCGGCCCGCATTGGGCGGAAGACCAAGGGGAAGGCGAAGATTGTGGACTGGCGTACGCGCTTCCCAGCACAGTACTAGGACTGGCAACAGGGCGGGGTCCCAGTGGTGTCCCATGTACAGGACAGCACAGATTACATGAGACGATATCGAGCTACGTACGGGGACCGCCTCTCCTTGGGTGGTATGGCAGGGGTAAGTGAAATGAAACTGCTCCACTTTTCTATATGTATATGCATGGGATACTAACTTATGTGTAATGCAGGATGCTCGTGATACCATGATCGCCGACTTGCGGGCCCAGTTGGCGGACGCCAGGCGGCAGTTGGTGGCCATCCGATAGGAGTTGGAGATCCTGGTGAGTCTATGCAATGCATTTTTTGTGACTTGGATTTTTGATGCTTAGCCTTTGACTGACGTTTGCCCCGTGTTTCAGCGGGCCCACCAGACGGCGGCAGCCGGGATGGCTGGTGGAGCGGGTTCTAGTTCGCGGGGCCATCCTCCGGAGGTTTCTGCCCTCCAGGAGCAGCTGGCGCACGCGGTGGCTCGGGCTGAGGAGGCCGAGCGTGACCGCGAGGCTCGAGTGAATGTTTGTTTGGCCCCGACCCTTTTCTAGCTGGTTTCCTTCTATCACTGTTCTCTTACGGTGCATGCGTGCTTTGACAGGTGGCCGAGATTCGGGAGGCCCTGGCCCGTGCTGTTCGTGCTGAGCAGGAGCGCGATGCGTGGGTGGCAGAGCGCGATGCCTGGGTGGCAGAGCGTGACGCCCGGATTGCGGAGCTGGAGGAGGAGCGTCGACGGGAGGCTGAGGAGCTTCCTCGTGACGTGCTGGATCTACGGATCGCCCTCGAGTTGTCGAGGAGAGAGGCGATGAGGGAGAGAGAGGAGAGGGAGAGGGATAGGGAGAACGTGGAGAGAGAGAGGGAGAGCGTGGAGAGAGAGAGGGAGAGGGATAGGGAGAGAGAGAGGGAGGAGCGACAGCGGGATCAGATAGAGAGGAGGGCTCTAGAGGCCCAGCTGCTGGAGCTCCGATTGAGTCTCGGCACGGCGGAGGGGAGGCTTCGGGAGAGCGAGGAGCGGTACCAGAGGGCGAAGGAACGCGGGGCGCGACTTCGCCAGTCTGGTTCTTTTTCCATGGGCAGCTATCTGGTCTCTTCGGCAGAGGAGCGTCGTCGCGCGTTCGAGGCTGGAGTGCCACCGCAGGGCGAGGCGAGCACGGCTTCTCAGGGTTCGCAGAGGCCCCCTAGGGATCCCCGGCAGAGGAGGGAGGAGAGAGATGACCAGGAGGGTGGTGGTGAGAGTTAGAGAGTTGCTTGTACACATCACCCTTCTCACTGTATGATGTACTTTCGGCTATTATATGAAATGGAAGTGACTTTTTTGTGTTGTGTGTACCTTTCTCTCTCCCACACTTTCTTCTTTGCACTGAGTTGTCCTTTGAGGCACGCTCCGCGAGACCTTGCCTTGAACAGCGGGGAACTACGCTTTGCACGGGGGGATTTTGTTTCCTTTTCCCCCTTTTGGGCGCGTCCAGGCGCGAGGACGCGTCTTAATCCTTGAATTCAAATTTAAAGCGTCGGGTGGCCTTTCTTCTCCCGTGCCTTACCCACAAACGAGCCCGCCTTCTGCCGAAACTCGCTTGCCCCTTTTCTCGTCTTCCTCCTCTTTTGATCGATGGAGTTCGATGGGCCTGACCACGGTGAAGGTGGAGAGGGACGCGGGACCCCTCGCCCAAGGAGGGACGCGCCCGAGCACGGAACGGCGTCCATGGAGGAGGAAGGGCCGCTCCGGGCCCCCGAGGGACCTGAGGGGCCCGATGGCGTGGGAGGAGGTGAACACGGTTCGGTAGGTGCTTCGATCTCTTCCTCTTTTAATTCATTTTGGGTTTTGAAGCGAGTCGCGTGAGGGGGAGAGGGTTCGGCGAGTGTTGCACTCAAATGATGGACGCGTCCTAGACAGGGGACGCGTTCCTTTTGACTGATATGGAACCCCTTTCTTGGTGCAGGACATGGCAAGGACCCTGGGTCTGGCCGATGAGTGGGCGAGTGCTGACGAGCCGAGCCGCGTCAGGAGGGAGAGTCGCGGCAAGGCGAGGCTCGAGGAGTGGCCCGTACGTCTCCCTGGACAGCAAGGGGGTATACTAGTGCAGGACAGTGCCGACTTCCTGCGGCGGCAGAGAGAGAGCTACGCGGGGCTTCCCCAAGCTGGGGACATGCATGGCATCGGCGGCTCGCGCGCCCAACTGTCAGAGACTAGGCGGCAGCTGGCCGTCGCTCAACATGAGTTGTCGCTCCTGGTAAGTTACGTGCCGCACTTTTAACTTCAGATTTTGGAGTTTCACTGACGGCCGTTGTTTATTTTGTTCCAGCGTGCCCAGCAGACAGCGACGGTGGGAGTGGCTGGCGGATCTTCCAGTTCCTCGGCCCCTTTTCTCGAGATTGCCTCCCTCCGGGAGCAACTTACCGGTGCGGTGGCCCGCGCGACCCGGGCGGAAGAGGAGCGTGATGCCTGGGTGGCGACTGTAGCGGAGCTGCGGCATCGCGGTGAGGAGAGACCTTCTCCAGACATCCTGGAGTTAAGGGTTCTTCTGCAGATGATGAGGAGAGAGGGAGAGAGAGAGAGAAAGCAGAGAGAAGGTCCGAGCGACAGCGGGATCTGACCGAGAGGAGGGCCTTGGAGGCCCAAGTGAGGGAGATCCAGCTGGGCCTTCAGGCCGTCGTGCAGAGGCTAGGAGGGATGGAGACGCGTTACGAGAGAGCGCGAGAGTTCGGGGAGCGACTCCGCCAGTCCGGTCGCTTTGCCACTAGTGGCTTCTTTGCCACGCCAGGGGAGGAGCAGCGAGTCACTGCTGCAGAGCAGGGGCCCAGAGGCGAGGCAGGTGCTACTGCACGGGGATCCCGGAGGCTTCTGAGGGATCCTCACCTCGGGGGAGAGGAGGAGAGTGCCCAGAGAGATGAGTGATGGTGATGATTGGCGAGCTAGTGGAACCGCCACCTCTCTATGATTGTAGTGTTTGTGGCAGCTTATGTAGAATTATGAATGGAGTGATTTGATTTTCTGCTGTTTATTTGTTCTTTTGTGCGTTCCTTCTTCCCTACACTTCCTTTCCTTTGCACTGTTCCCATGTGATAGGTCTGCCGAGACTCCGCTCGAAGCGGAGAATCGCGTCTTGTTGTGACCATTTTCGACGGGAATCTGCCGTCGAAGTCAATAATGACGGCCCTAGTTTCTTTTCCCGAATGCTGTGTCAAATTTTGCGGACGTCCTCCAAATCATGATAGGGTATCCCTAGACAACATAGGGGGCTAGTCGTCATATTCTTCGTCCAGTCAATCACCCTGTGCGAGCGGTGAAGCGACACATGGGACCGCTTGGGCGGTGCCTCATTGCGAGGGCTATTATTGACAGGTGATGGAGGCAATCTTGGCCCGCACTCCTTCCATTTCTATAAATTCTTGTCCCTTTTATCCTCCCAGGTATATCGAGGACTAACTCGAGGAGCACAAGTTCTTACGGGAGAGGAGGAGTTCAAAATTCTGAGAGTTGGATGGAGGGCGAATCTTCCCATTCCTCGAAGAGAAGCAGGTCCAGTGGTAGTAGTTCCAGGAGGCTTTCAGACCTTGAAGGGCACTTCAGTGAAAGGGCCCAATCACAACTCGTAAGTCAAGTTTTCTTGCCCTTTTCTCATTCTTTCTTCCTTTCTTCTGACCAAACCTCACCCCCATTCATTGTATGTGTAGGTTGTGATGAAATCACAAATCTTATGGGAGTTGGTAGTAGCAGCGTACAGGGGCCTCCCAGATTTTCAGAAGGCGAGGCTAGACGTGATGGGATTTGGTACCTTCCTTCGGATCGAGCCGATCAAGCCCGACCTGGTTCTGATCCAAGCCTTGTGTGAGAGATGGGACCCAGTGAGCCGGGCATTCCTGATGCCCTGGGGGCACATGGTGCCCAGCTTGAAGGATGTGGTCCGTATCACAAGCCTGAAGGTAGAGGGCGAGGCAGTGACCGGAGTCACTTACGCGGACTACAGAGAAGGTGCCCAGAAGTTACTGGGTTTGGACCTAGATGGTCGGAAAAACAGGTCGGTAGCTAGGGCGTCCCTTATGGATGCATTAGGGCTTACCGACACTCATCGGCGGGACGATGAATCCTCAGAAGAGTTCATGGAAAGGATAAAAATAGGATGCCGCGCCGTGTACTGCACATATTTCGGCGACTGGGAAAGATGCAACATAGATTTGAGGAGATTTCTCCTCTTCCTTTTGGGGAGATTGATACTGAGTTCGAAAGGGGACAGTATCCAATGTTGCTTCCTGGAGCTGCTGTCAGACCTTGAAAGAGTAGGGTATTATGCCTGGGGAGCCGCCATGTTGGCACACTTGTTTGCAGGCCTATTCCAAGAAACGGATTGTGAGATGACTGTGAGTGGTTTCACACCATTCATCCAGGTATTTTTTTGGTTTTGCTTGTTTTGTATTTTTTTGTGTTTTTGCAAAGTTCTGATGGCCTGCGCCGAGCAGCTGTGGAGCTATTATTACCTCCCTATGGGGAGAGCTCGGCATTGGCGACCTGCGATGGTGCCGCTAGCCAGGCGGTGGGAACCCATCATGAGTGCGGCACCCCTAACCTACCAACTGATGGTGCTAAGGGGGAGCTACAGGAGTTCCCTGCAGCGATGGTAAACTGGAGACCCTACTCAGACATGGTCGATGCGACCAGCCGTGGGTTCTAGCAAGTCGTGCCCGGTTCGGACGGGAACTGTGGATGCACTGCCTGAATGAAATCGAGCCGCTTCGGCTACGATTAGTTATGAGGACTTTAGGACTGGCTCAAGAATGGGTGGATCAGCTGCGCCACCTCGTGTCGGGAGAAAGACGGGGACCGGCGACCTGCATTGACTGGCGCGTGCGATTCCCCGAACAGTATGAGGACTGGCAACGGGGTGGCACGATTGTAGAATCACAGGCGCGGGATAGCGAGGACTACTTGCGTCTATATAGGACAAAGTACGCAGAGCGGCTCCAACCCCGGGGACTTGTGGAGGTAGGTTTCCCCTTTTTCTTTTTCTTCTTTCTCCTTTTTTGGTTTTCTGGTGAAAATGCTGACTGTATGGCTGCAGGATGTCCGGGATGCCATGATAGCGAATTTACGAACTCGCTTGGCAGAGATGGAACAACAGTTGGGCGATGCCCGCGGAGCTACGAGCGCCTTGGTAGGTGTACAGTACGTTCCTAATTAAAACCCCAGATTCCAGATGTTGGCTGCTAATTCACGCGGTCGTAGCATGCCCAGATTGGCGCGGCTTCCCCAGCGACGGGAGTAGGTGGTACCTCTCCAGCTTGTGGATTCCTACCTCCGAACTTAACTTGCTTCATGAGCAACTTGCTCACGCCACGCAGCGTGCTGCGGAGGCAGAAGGGATGCTCCGTATACAGGTAAAAGTTTCAGCGTTTGAGTTCTCTTTGTTTACGCCTTATCGCGTATCTGAGATGGTACACTTGGCAGGAAAAGGAGACGGAAGAAGCGCTTGCCCAAGCTTGCGCGAAGGA
>JAHNEJ010000725.1:0-103313 GCA_022559845.1 Amorphophallus konjac | reverse complement strand
TCTCAGCATGTCCTCCAAAGTCTGAATGGTCCTCTCAGACTGACCATCCGACTGTGGATGATACGCCGAGCTAAATGCCAACTCCGTGCCAAGAGCTCGCTGGAAACTCCTCCAGAATCCAGAAGTGAAGCGCGGATCCCGATCCGACACGATCGAAATGGGAACCCCATGCAACGGAACGATCCGCTCCACATAAAGACGAGCCAACTTAGGCACGCTCCAGCTGACCTTGACCGGTAGCAACCGCGTCACCTTCGTCAGCCGATCCACCAGCAACCAAATACTGTCCTGCCCAGTCGGGGTTCTGGGCAACCCCACCACAAAATCCGTGGTCACATGGTCCCACTTCCAAGCAGGAACATCCAAGGGCTGGAGAGTACCGCCTGGTCGCTGATGCTCCGCCTTCACTTGCTGACAGATCAGGCACCTGGCCACAAACTCGGCCACATCTCTCTTCATGCCAGGCCACCAGAACTGCCTCCGCAAGTTCCGATACATCTTCGTCGCACCCGGGTGCACAGTGTACCTGCTCCCATGAGCCTCGCGTAACACCGCACGACGAACCTGCTCCTCCCCTGGGACGTACAGCCTGCCACGAAACCTCGCAGCACCGTCCTCGCCAAGCTCCACATCAGCTATCGCCAAAATCCGGGGCAACTCAGGGTCCGCATGCTGAGCCTCTGTCACCTGACGACGGATAGCAGGAGTGACAGTCAGACTCGCAAGCACTGCCAACCCTGGCTCCTGGGGAATCTTGAGCCTGAAAGATACTTCGGGCACCTGTTCCCAGAGCCTCCACTTCCTCAACATCAAGGCACTGATCACGACCTTCCGACTCAAGGCATCGGCGACGACATTCATCCTGCCCGGCTGATAAGACAGGGTGAAGTCATAGTCCTTCATGAACTCCATCCAACGCCTCTGTCGTTTGCTAGTGACGCCCCTGGGCTGGGCCGTCACATGCTTTCGACCGTTGGGTTTTGACCGTTGGGGGTCAGGCCATGTAACGCACCGAGATAGGCGCATTACATGCGTGTAACGCACTGGGGCAGGAGCGTTACTTCCTGTTGTCCCCCATGTGGATGGGCCAAGCGACGCGCTGGGGCAGGCGCGTCACTTCCCTTTCCATCCCGAGCGTGAGGGCCATGCGACGCGCTGGTCTAGGCGCGTCACATGCGAGTAACGCACTGAGCCCGACGCGTTGCTTGCAAGCGACGCGCCAGGGTAAGCGCGTTACTTTCCCTGTGGTTTTCGTGGGTGTGGGGTGCCATGTGACGCCCTGGCCTAGGTGCGCCGCTTCCAAGCGACGCACTAGGGTAGGCGCGTCGCTTCCCCCTACCCCCTGGCCGTGTGACGGTCCGCCTTAGACCGCTATTTCCAAGTGACGGCCCTAGAGTGGACCGCCATTTGGCAGTGACGGTCTGAGGGTAGACCGCCACTTCCTGTGTTGCCCCAGGAGGGTGGCAACCTCGCTTTTCTCCGACCGTGGTCTCCGCGTGACGGGACAGGTGCGTGGGGTGATTCCCACACGTTGTCGGGCTTGGGTGTTGTTTTCCGTGACTCGAGAGTCTACTCCTTTAGCGACCCTCCACTAGTCGTAGCCCACCAGTGCGCGGTGCTGGTCTCACCTGGGAGTGGTGTACGGGCACCTACCTTTCGAGACGGTTTGTGGACCGGTTACCGTAGGCCCCTCGTCGGTAGCCAGAGTCCGGCTACGGGGGAAAACCGGTCAGAGGACCAGACCTAGTGACGCAAGGTCTGTGTGTGCACACGTGGTTGGGGGCGGTTGGACCCACGTCGACGGGCGTGACCCCAACTAGTTACTTGTTTGTGGTTACTTGTACGGTGTTTGCGCCTCGGGTAGGACCTACCATGTCAGGCGGTGCACCTGCGGTGCGGTGTAAGACGCCAGGGGACGCTACCGGCTGTGCTTCTAGTGGGTGGTACTCCTGTCGAGTACGGAGTGTCAGACTGTCAGTCGTGTGTTTCCGACCTTCGGGTTTTTGACGGTTCGACCGTTGAGTTTCGGTCTTCTCGTACCGTGGCACGTGTCTCGGTTTACGTGCCGTTAGGGTCTAGTTCTGTAGAGTACAGGGCTTTCCTTTCCGAGATACTTTTCTACCGCTAGAGTAGTGGTTTCTCGTTTTTCGAGGTAGGGTTCGAATGATCCCTACTGAGTCTTGTTCCGAGACTCATTCCCTGCGTGTTTTCACCGTGTTTCAGGTGAGGCGCCACCTTCGGGGAGCGCGTCAGGAGCGCAGCGTGGTGCGGGCGCCCAGCGGTAGTGCCGGAGGTCAGAGCCGGGGGATGCCCCGTGTAGCTGTACTTTCCTTTCTTGTCACTGTACTAGTCGTGGACTATTGTTGTTGTGTTATTTTCTGTTGTGGACCATGTGAAATGTTATTCTATTATAACTGTTTAATTTCTGCAATTATTTGTGATACTTGTGTAGTCTCCACACCATCCTTTTTAACCCTTCCGAGTCTTCGGGCTCGTGGGTGGCGGTGCGAGTCTCGGGTTATCGGGCCTTCCCGGTAATCGGATTCTCGGGTCGTTACAGCCCTCGACCCCAAAGGCCAACACCCAGGGAAGTAACGCACCCCTCTAGGGGCGTTACAAGCATGTGACGGTCACTGGAGTGACCGTCGCTTGCCCCAGAGCACGCTACGGCGGGAGAACCCCAAAAACACCAACCACGCCCCCGTACCTCCACCGGAGAGGGGGAAAACAAGGGGGAAGACCCCTGGGGACCCCTAGCATGCATCTAAGCCACCAAAACATAGAATCATGGGCTAAAACCATAGATCGGGCGGCTCACCCCAAAACATGGAAAAATCCCAAAAACGCCCAAACATGCCTCTCTCGGCCTCCCCGCGGCCTACAAACCACGGAAAAGAACGGCGAAGAGCTAGGGAACGTCACCCTACCTCAATGGAGCGAATGCTCCGCCGGATCGTCCATGAATCGCGAAGAACGCTTGAAAACCCTCGTTCTTCCTTAAGCTTCCCACGCTTGCCGCACGCCCCCACGACCGCCTCGCCGCCGCCCACGTCGCCGCGCCGTCGCCCTACCGCCGTCTGCAGCCGAAGGGGAGCTCGCCGTGGCCAACCGGGAGGAAGAGAGGGAGAGGGAGGGAGACACGGTGGAGGAGGAAGGAGGAAGAAGAAGATGGTGGGGGGAGAGAGAGAAGAAAAAGGGTTTTATAGAAAAACCCGGAAAATCCGTAAAATTCCAAAAAATAGGAAATCACACCCCCGCGATCCTCGGAACGCACCGATCGCAACGGTACCACTCGTGTCCGTGTGAACAGCCCGGTTCACCCGCAACGAGCGTCCGAAGAGAAAAGCCGAAACACACACCGGGAATCGGAAAACACACGCGGAAAAGCCGCGGAACGCCTCCGGGCCTCCGAAACAACTCCGGATCGCGCCGACCCGAACACGAAAGATGTCCGAAACGAAATTTCGGACACAACGGAGCCGGACACTCCGAAAACCAGATCCGGGACCCACGAAGACGGATCCGAAAGGTCCGGGATATTACAGGAGGTGTAGTTGGTGGAGGTTTAATGGAAGGTTTAGGGGAGGTTGGTGTGAAGGTTAATGGTATAACTGGAGGAGGTGTAATGTATGCGGTGTCAAGGATAGGAGGAGACTTACAATGTGCCGGTGTGGGTGATTGAAGTATCGACCCATCATCGTAACACCAATTAATCTCATAAGTAGGGGTTGGATCAGGGATGGTTTCATCCTGAGCAGGAGGTTCATCAAATGATGGTGGGGGGAGTGGGAAATTATGGAAACTCGGAAAGGGTGCCTGCGGAGCTTCATCATCATATACCGGCTCGTATTCTTCGATTGCCGGTTCTTGCTCACTTGGAATATCAACGCCATAGTCGTCTATCCTATCCTTCCATTCTCTCTCCATTCTTGTAATATCATCCAAAGCCGCATAGAGAGGATTGACTGGAGTAGGAGGAGCCGTGACCCTTTTTAATTGTTCCTCCATAGAAGCAATCTTATCCAAGACGTTTTGCTGGAGGGGAGTAACATGAACAATAGAGGGTTGGCAGGGCCTTGGAGGAGGAGGGGCCGTATAAAAAGGCCGTGGAGGGGAGTTGACGGGATGACCCGTAAAAGGACCCGGACGGGCCGGATTGCAATGAGTAAATGGGCCTTGGGGCCGTGATGGAGGAGGAATATGAGGAGGCGGGTGTCGGGCCACCCGAGTAGAATGAACAGGAGGAGATGGGTAATGGGCTACCCGATCAGGATTGGAAGGAGGAGGTGGGTGATGGGCCACCCGTGTAGAATTGGGGGGAGATAGGTGATGGGCCACCCGAACAGAATTGGAGGGAGATGGGTGATGGACCACCCAAATAGAACTGGAAGGAGGAGGTGGGTGATGGGCCACCCGTGTAGAATTGGGGGGAGATGGGTGATGGGCCACCCGAACAGAATTGGAGGGAGATGGGTGATGGACCACCCAAATAGAATTGGAAGGAGGAGGAGATGCATGAGATGTACCCTCAACGGCAGCCTTAAGGGCTTGGATCTGTTGAGGGGTAAGATGATCTAATGCATGCAAGATTTGGGAGACCTTCTCATCATTGGGACGAGACGGTCCCGGAGGAATAGTGGTTCGCAATTGAGTTGAAGGACCATTGGATTGGACATTGCCCATGGGTCGGGCATGACCATAAGAATGAGGATGTGGTCCTTTGAAAGAATGGTGAGGATTTTGATGAACATGTTGAATTTGAGGATTATAAGATGTGCTAGGTTGATCATCCTCATGAATTGAATTAAACATGTTGTTTTGTTTATCAAAGTAAGCCATTATGCAATCAATTTAATGTGCAAATAATTTGCAAAGAATCACACAAGTTAGAATGGTTACCTTGATTTCTTATGTTTGAACCTTGGTGAATTAATGAATTTTAATAAAGTTTGGAAAGATTCACACAAGGAGAGTCCTAGTTTCAAAATGAGATTTAACTCCAATGCCAACTAGGAACACTCTCTCACCACGTATAGGCCAACTAATTCGGGACTCCAAAAGGGTACAACCTGCCCGGCGTCCGTGAGGGAATCCACGGGTGCGGGGACTTATGGAGGCTTGGTTTAGGAATTTCCAATCCAAAGAGACGGAATGCTCAATGGAGGGTCGTTCCTTCACCAAGGGGGTGTGTGGCTCCTAGTATAAAGAGATAAGGCCTCTCAAACCAATGCAAAATGAATGAATGAATGCAAGATATAAGCAGAAATATGATACAGTGATAAACAAAGGAGTTCGGTGAAAACACAGGAATAAGACGCCCTGAGGCAGGGCGCTACCAATAAAAGAGACGCCCTAGGGCAGGGCGTTAATTATCAAGGATGCTCAACCAAATAAAGAGACGCCCAGTGGTGGGGGCGTCAAATCATGAAAACGCGCCCTGAAGAGAGGCGCTACCAAATAAAGAAACGCCCTGTGGGAGGGCGTGAACTCACAGCATAATGAGATATGATATAAAGTGCCCTGACAGAAGGCGTTAAACAGGAAAAAGACGCCCTGCGATAGGGCGTTAACTAAAAAAAGCGCCTCTGTCAGAGGCGTTAATTACCTTCTTCCAGGAAACCCTCGCGGCCAGCAATATCAAAGTAGAGAAGCGCTCACATAGGCAATCAACAAATATAATTATTAACACAGAAGCATGCTCATCAAGATTTTAAACAAGTGAAAGTTTTAAAACAAATCTAGCTAATTGGCAGATCACTTTGGGGAGAGTGCAATGCATAAGGGAGGGTGCCCGAGGGGCACAAAAGGAGGGGTACACGTGGGTACCAATAGGAAAGGGCACACGTGGGTGCCAAGGGGAAAGGGGTAATCAAAATAAAAAACAAGAAAGGGTCCCACCGTGATCGCCAATTTGTAGATTTGGATTAAAATCCACACTTAGGAATAAAAATAATAATGAATATGAATATAGCACAAGGAATAGCACGAGGTGCTAATGGGGAAAGGATGTGATCGCCAGAGACGCGAGGGTCTCAAAGAGGAGATAATATGGGGAGATGATCGCAAAATACCTCAAAACGCGGGATGATGTGAGTGCTCCTTTTCTCTTCAAAATCGGCCGGCCGATGAAGAGAGTCTTTCAACTTTGGTTACCCTTGCAAAACAAAGACAACAACACCAAAAGATATGGATTAGAAATAATGTGTGTGTAGCATCAAGTTCATAATAGAAAGGTGAGCATGATAACATATGAAATACACACCTTAAGGGTGTTGGCCCTTAAACCTCTATGCAAAGGGTGGGGAGATATATGATGAATGCAAATAATGAAATAAGGGGAGATCTCAATATGATGATTGAGAAAGAATTAAATAAAGGATGATATGTGATGCATGTATGAATTAATGAAATAAGAAAAATAAGGGGGGGAGATGGAAAAATCTTGTTTCTGTTGCTCTTTTGACTTTGATCTTCAATGGGGATGAAGCTTCAAGGATGAAGATGTTGATATGAAGAAGCCTTCCTTCAGCCAGCAACCTGCGGTTCCTGTAAAAGAAAAGAACAGAAGAAAAATAGAAGAAGGAGAGGAAGAAGAAAGCAGAAGAAGAATAATAATACTAGTAGAAGAAAAATAGAAGAGGACGAAGAGGACAGAATCGGTGGTGAAGAAAAGAGAAGAAGAAGGAATCAGAAGAATACAGAAGAAGGAAAAAAAAGAGGAAGAAGAAGAATAAGAAGAAGAAGAAGAAAACAAGGAGAAGAGGAAGACGGGAGGAGAACGGAAGAAGAAAGAAGAAGCAGAAGAAGGAGGCAGAAACGGAGGAAGAAGAATAAGGAGAAGAAGAAGAAAAACAGAGGAGAAGAAAAGAAGAAGCAGAAGAATACGAAGGAAAACAGAAGACAACGGAGAAGAAGAAGAAAAACAGAAGAAGAAGAAGAAGAAGAAAAAGAGGAAAGACAGCAGACCTCCGGAACCTTTGCAAGAATCGACTGGGGCTCTTTAAATAGGGTTCAAATCAAGGATAAACAAGGATGGGAGATAAGAATAGGTAATGTTTATCAAAAGTAAGAGTCCCAATCGAACAAGGAGGGTGAACAAAGAAGGACTCTGCGAAGGAAAGGGTGGAATAAGGTAGGAATCCGGAGGTGAAACACGACCTGGATGGGGGCGTTATTTCAAGAATTGACGACCTGCACAGAGGGCGTTATTTAAAACACGACTTTGATTAAGACGTTACTTAAAAAATTCAAAATAGGGCTATTTTTCCAATATTAATATTATTTTCCCATTTTTTAGATGGAGGTGCATCTCGTTGCCTTGATTCCAACGACTATTTTTGCGTATTTTTCTGACACCCGGAAGGCCTCCAAATCACCTCTGGAAGGTGTTGAAAAATAATATTAAAAAAATGAATTTGAAAAGTAACGACCTGCACCTAGGTCGTTTCTTAAATTTTGATTTTTTTATTCTTTCTTCAATTCAAAGTAACGTCTTACTCTAAGGCGTTAATTCCAAAATAATTCCGAAAAATTCTCAGAAAATTCTAGAAAAATGGAAATTTGATAGAAATGACGCCCTGACCATATGTCGTTAATTTTTTTAGAAACGCCCCATGTCAAGTCATTATTTAAAAGACGCCCCACGCCAAGTCGTTAATTTCAGAAAATTCATAAAAATAGAGAAAAATGCCCAAAAAATCCAGAAAATTCCAGAAAATTCCATAAAAATAGGAAAAGAGGAGGAAAAGTGAAAAAAACAAAGAAAAGTGAGAAAAACCACTCAAACAGAGTAAATTTGAGGGTCAAATTGGGGCATTACAAGGCAATATGAGATGTACTCACAGTAATGTCAATTTTGACGTGTCTACAGTACCCCTGTGTTACATTCAAAAGAAAAGAGAAAGGAATTAAGGGGTGCAACGCTCAGTCGGTGCCCCTGAAGATGTCCTCGAGGGGGAGGATTCCGACGCAAGGAAAATTCGTCATGTCGCGCAAGCGGCCCCTCCGTTCTTCGAGTCGAGCAAGTTCCGCCTCCACGGACGCCGCCTCGACCTGGGCAACGGCCAGAGCCTCACCTTCCGCCTCGACCGCTCTTTCGGCTTCGGCAAGGTCGGACCTAGCCGCGGCAAGGTAGCTCTCCAGTTTCGCAATGCGGCTCTTAAGCGAGAGAACATTGCTCTGGCCTTCCCCGGGAGCCCTCTCATGGCGCCCCTCATCGTGACGCCGGGCCTCCAAAGTCTGTAAGTACTCGCCGGCCTGGGCGTCAAGGGCGGCACATTCGTCAGGAGCCTGGGTTTCAAGGAACTCACGACGCTTAACATACTTCAGTAATAGTAAGACTCATTGCGACCATTCCCCCAGTGGACAGCCCAGCACTTGTAACGCCCCGGTCAGCTGCGTCACTATGGTATGTACCTCCCGGTATGATAAGGAAAGGTCGGCAAAGAGCATCGTCCGCAGTGTTACCAGCATTTGATGGACTGGCGCCTCCGACAAGGTGTGACTGACCGAAGGCACGACTGGGGGAGTGAATTCCACGGTGCTGTCCACCTCCGCCCACAAATCGGCGTCCACGGCGGCTGAAGAGGACGGAAGAGCAAGAGTCAAGTCCCCTGGCCGGCCTGGCTCGACAGAGGACCTCTGGCCAACCACCGCTGGGGGAATGGGTAAGATCATCGCGAAGCATCTGGCGCCGCCATCATCTGCTGCTCTCCTGCCTCCTCTTCCCCTGCCCAGCCCGCCTCTGCCACTAGTTCAACCGGCAGGGGTGCAGGTACCGCTACTCCGGCCGAAGGGGGGGCTTCGAGTAAAGCAGGACCCGACGCCATCACCCACGTACTTTTCTCTCGCGTTTGGGATCCCTCCAGATGTGCGCGGAGCCCCGCAAATATTCGCTTCAGGAGCGAGTCCTCCATTTGGGCCGGGAGCTTCGGGAAGGGCGGAAGTGGAACCATCAGCCGGGGTAGACGTCCCGCCTCCACGAGCACTGCAAGGCTCTTCGCCCCCAATTCCGGGACTAAAGCCAATCCCTCCACCGCTATGGGGCCAATATTCGGTCTCCGTTTGGCGACAGCCTTCCGGGCACGGCCGAGCGTCTTCCCTGCCGTTGTCACCACCTGACCATATAGAGTATGGTTAGCCACCCGTTGCCTGGAGCAGATCGCGCAAAGTCAAAAGGCAGGAGGAATCAGAAGACCCACGCTCTTACCTCGACCACCGGGACGAGGCTGCCTTCGGGCGCAATTTCCCCCTCCTCCAGAGGCTCGTCTGCCGTCTCGGTAGTACTCGGAGGCTCTGCGGACGCCTCCTGTTGAAGGGCGTCGAATAAAAGGGCTAGCCTGCCCAAGCCCACATCAGCCTCCACCCGACAGTCGACCGGCGTAACTGGAGCGGCCTTCTCCACAACCTCCGGCTGGGTAAGCTCCTGAAAATCCGAGGACAACAAGAACGAGATCATTAGCCCACTATGGAAAAAGGGGGGGGGGTCCGGCCCAAGCAAGCTCACACTTACAGCAGCCCTTCCCATAAAGCTTGAGGAGCCAGCAAGTAAGGGAGCCTTGAAGACCAGCTCGGGCGGCCCCAATGCTTCAAACGCGCCCTTGTCATAAGCCACTTCATCGGAGGAATAGTTGTAATCTACCTCTTCACCCGATGAAGGTTCAGCCACCACGGGATCCTCCCTTGCCGGCAAAGGGACCTCCTCTTCGAGGTCAATGACTGGCGCATCCCCCCGCGGGCTGGATGAGGCGGGTACGACTGACTTCAGCCTTTTCCTCATGTACAGCTGCGTCGCCGGGAGATGCAGGCGAGGCCCAAATAGCCCAGTAACTGCCCCAGCTACGCCTGTCGTATAAAAAGGGAGAGGGAAAGACGGGTCATATCAAACCCAGTTGGCTCCCAAAGAATGAAAGGAATCAAGTGGGCCGATAAAGACAAATACCCTCTTCAGCTCCTACAGCGCGGGATGACCCACGGGTCTCCTCGGCAGGGAAGGCCTTCTCGGGAGCCGTAGCCGCCCCCTCGCCTGGGATCAGCACAAGTGACGGCTTCTCCGCACCGTCTGAAAGGAAGAGAGGCAATGGTCACATGCATATAAAGGGCTCACCCGGGAAAATAAATAAATCTGGAAAGATGTCAGCGGTCGATAAGCCTCACCCGCAGGGTGGCTCGGCCCGGTCCGAGTGACGTCAAATTCCTCAAAAGATGGAATGGGAACCACCGGGGAGAGGGTCGCCGAGGCCGGGGAGACCTCTGCCCTCCTTCGCTTTGCCTCCTGCCGCCCAGCCACTTTAGCGGCGGCCAATGCTTTCTTAACAGGCGACTTTACCCGGGACTTCCCCTTGGCTTGTTGTAACGACCCGAGAATCCGATTATCGGGAAGGCCCGATAACCCGAGACTCGCACCGCCACCCACGAGCCCGAGGACTCGGAAGGGTTAAAAAGGATGGTGTGGAGACTACACAAGTATCACAAATAATTACAGAAATTAAACAGTTATAACATTAAGCAGAAATAAATTAACATTTTACATGGTCCACAATAGAAATTAACAACAATAACAATAGTCCACGACTAGTACAGTGACAAGAAAGAAAAGTACAGCTACACGGGGCATACCCCGGCTCTGACCTCTGGCACTACCTCTGGACACCCGCACCACGCTGCACCCCAGACGCGCTCCCCCGAGGCGGCGCCTCACCTGAAACATGGTGAAAAAGACGCAGGGAATGAGTCTCGGAACAAGATTCAGTAGGGATCACTCGAACCCTACCTCGTAAAACGAGAAACCACTGCACTAGCGGTAGGAGAGTACCTCAGAAACGGAAGCCCCGTACTCTACAGAACAAAGGTCCCATGGCACGCAAACCGACACACGTGCCACGGTAAGAAGACCAAAACTCAACGGTCAACCCGACAAAACCCGAAGGTCGAAGACACCTGACTGACAGACTGCCACTCCGTACTCGATAGGAGTACCACCCACTAGAAGCACAGTCGGTAGCGTCCCCTGACGTCTTACGCCGCGCCGCAGGTGAACCGCCTGGCGTGGTAGCTCCTACCAGAGGCGCGAACACCGTACAAGTAACCACAAACAAGTGACTAGCTGGGGTCACGCCCGTCGACGTGCATCCATTGTCCCCAATCACGTGTGCACACACAGACCACGCGTCCTAGGTCTATCCCTCTGACTGGTTTTCCCCTGGCACTGGACTCTGATGTGACGAGGGGCCCGACGGTAACCAGTCTAAAACCGTCCTCAGGGTAAGCCCGTACACCACTCCCTGGTGCGATCAGCACACGCGTACTGATAGGCTACGACTAGTGGAGGGTCACAAAGGAGTAGACTCTCGAGTCAACGGAAAGCAACGTTCGAATCCGACAACGTACGGGAACCGCGTCCCCGCACCGGTCCCGTCTCACGGTGACCCAAGTCGGACAAGAAAACGGGGCTGCAACCCTCTCGGGTCAGCCAAGAACCTGACGGTCCACCCTAGGGCCGTCACAAGGCTGTGACGGTCTGGACGAGACCGTCACACTAAACTGGCGGTCCAGCGTGGGCCGTCACATGGCCAAGGGAGAGCGAGGAGTAACGCGCCTGGTCCAACGCGTTACACGAATGTAACGCGCCTGGCCCAGTGCGTTACACGAGAACGACGCGCCTGCCCTGGCGCGCTACATGCGCCCAGAAGCAACGCGCCTACCCCTGCGCGTTACACGAAGTAACGCGCCTGGCTCGACGCGTTACACAGAAGCGACGCGCCTGCCCTGGCGCGTTACACGCGCCCCTCATACCTGGTATAGCCCAGGAAGTAACGCGCTTGACCCAGCGCGTTACACGGATGTAACGCGCTCGCCAAGGCGCGTTACTCGCGCAGACCCCCAACGGTCAAAAACCAACGGTCGGAAAGCCCCTGACGGCCCAGCCCAGGCGCGTCACAAGCAAACGGCGGTCAGTCGTGGGACCGTCTCTGTCCCTGACCCCCTAGGGCTAAACAAAGGGCATGTAACGGCCCAGCCTAGGCGCGTTACAACATGTGACGGTCCCTGGAAGGACCGTCACACTCACCTGACGGCGAAAACAGCGGGAATGCCCAAAAACTCCAACCACGCCCCCATACCTCCACAGGAGAGGGGGAAACAAAGGGGAAGACCCCTGGGGACCCCTAGCATGCATCTAAGCCATCCAAACGCGAAATCGCGGGCTAAAACCATAGATCGGGCGAGCTCTCCCCAAATCATGAAAATCCCAAACCCGCTCAATCAAGCCCCTCTCGGCCTCCCCGCGGCCTACAAACCACAGAAATGAACGGCAAGAGGCTAAGGAACGTCACCCTACCTCAATGGAGCAAATGCTCCGCCGGATCGTTCGTGAATCGCGAAGAACGCCTTAGAAAACCCTCGTCCTTCAAGCTTCCCTCGAGCACTGCACGCCCCCACAATCGCCTCGCCGCCGCCCACGTCACCGCACCGTCGCCCCGCCGCCGTCTGCAGCCGGAGAGGGGTCCGCCGCGGTCAACCGGGAGGAAGAGAGGGAGAGGGAGAGGGTTACGGTGGAGGAGGAAGGAGGAAGAGAAGAAGAAGAAGAAGAGGGTGGGGGAGGAGAGAGAAATAGGGGGGTATTTATAGGAAATCTGGAAAATCTGGAAAATTCTAAAAATAGAAAATTACACCCCCGCGATCCTCGGAACGCACTGATCGCAACGGTACCACTCATGCCCAGGTGAACGGCCCGGTTCACCCGCAGCGAGCTTCCGAAGTAAAAGCCGAAACACACACCGGAAATCAGAAAACACACACGGAAAAACCGTGGAACGCCTCCGGGCCTCCGAAACAACTCCGGATCGCGCCGATCCGAACACGAAAGATGTCTGAAATGAAATTTTGAACACAACGGAGTTAGACACTCTGAAAACCTGATCCGGTACCCATGAAGAAAGGATCCGAAAGGTCCGGGATATTACAGCCCTCCCCCCTTAAGGAATTTCGTCCTCGAAATTGAGAACAACTAAAGGGGAAAGAAGAGGAAGACTCACTCAAACAGATACGGGAACTGCTGACGCATCTCGTCCTCACGTTCCCACGAAGCCTCACCACCAGAGTGTCGTTGCCACACGACCTTTACCAAGGGAATAACCTTGTTCCGCAGGAGCTGCTCTCGCCTATCCTCCACGCGGATCGGAAACTCTGGGAGAGAAAGATCTGGAGTCACCTCAGGCCAAACAGAAAACTCGAGCACATGAGAGTCATCGGGCAAATACTTCGCAACATCGAGACGTGGAACACGTCATGCACCGACGCCAACTCAGGAGGTAACTGCAACCGGTAAGCAACCTCACTGATGCGCTCCACAATCGCGAAAGGACCAATATAGCGGGGACTCAGCTTCCTACGCCGTCCAAAACGCATCACCCCCTTCATCGGAGAAACTCTCAAGAACACATGATCGCCCACGGCGAACTCGAGAGGCTGCCTCCTACGGTCAGCATAGCTCTTCTGCCGACTCTAGGCCGCCAACATGTTCTGACGAACCTGGTGCACAACATCCACACATTGCTGCACCAATTCGGTCCCGTCAAAACATGCTCACCCACCTCAAACCAATCAAGTGGAGTCCGACAAGGACGCCCATACAATACCTCATAAGGTGCCATGCCGATGCTCGAATGATAGCTGTTGTTATAGGCAAACTCCACCAACGGTAGGTGATGAATCCAACTCCCCTGCCACTCCAGACAGCAGGATCTCAGCATGTCCTCCAAAGTCTGAATGGTCCTCTCAGACTGACCATCTGACTGAGGATGATACGCCGAGCTAAATGCCAACTCCGTGCCAAGAGCTCGCTGGAAACTCCTCCAGAATCCAGAAGTGAAGCGCGGATCCCGATCCGACACGATCGAAATGGGAACCCCATGCAACGGCACGATCCGCTCCACATAAAGACGAGCCAACTTAGACACGCTCCAGCTGACCTTGACCAGTAACAACCGCGTCACCTTCGTCAGCCGATCCACCAGCAACCAAATATTATCCTGCCCACTCGGGATCCTCGGCAATCCCACCACGAAATCCGTGGTCACATGGTCCCACTTCCAAGTAGGAACATCCAAGGGCTGGAGAGTACCTCCTGGTCGCTGATGCTCCGCCTTCACCTGCTGACAGATCAGGCACCTGGTCACAAACTCTGTGACATCTCTCTTCATGCCAGGCCACCAGAACTGCCTCTGCAAGTTCCGATACATCTTCGTCGCACCCGGGTGCACAGTGTACCAGCTCCCATGAGCCTCGCGTAACACCGCACGACGAACCTGCTCCTCCGCTGGGACATACAGCCTGCCGCGAAACCTAGCAGCGCTATCCTCACCTAGCTCCACATCAGCCATAGCTAGAATCTGAGGCAACTCAGGGTCTGCATGCTGAGCCTCTGTCACCTGACGACGGATAGCAAGAGTGACAGTCAGACTCGCAAGCACTGCCAACCCTTGCTCCTGGGGAATCTTGAGCCTGAAAGATACCTCGGGCACTTGTTCCCAGAGCCTCCACTTCCTCAACATCAAGGTACTGACCGCAACCTTCCGACTCAAGGCATCAGCAACGACATTCATCCTGCCCGGCTGATAAGACAGGGTGAAGTCATAATCCTTCATGAACTCCATCCAACGCCTTTGCCTGAGGTTCAGATCTCTCTGCGAGAACACATACCTCAAACTCTGATGGTCAGTAAACACTTCGAACTTCTCGCCGTACAGATAATGCCTCCAGATCTTCAGCGCGAAGATCACCGCCGCCAACTCAAGGTCATGGGTAGGGTAGTTCTCTCGTGGGGCTTTAGCTGCCGAGATGCATAAGCCACCACTCTACCATGCTGCATCAACACAGCACCCAAACCCAACGCCGGAAGCATCTGTACACACCACGAAACCTCCCGATCCAGAAGGCAAAACTAACACCGGAGCCGAGGTGAGCAATCTCTTCAGTTCCCTGAAGCTCTGCTCACACTCCTCGGACCAAACGAAAGGCACATCCTTCCGCGTGAGCCTAGTCATCGGGGCCGCAATGCGAGAAAAATCCTGGATAAATCGACGATAATAACCCGCAAGCCCTAAGAAACTCGGATCTCCGTCACCGACCTCGGCCTCGGCCACTGCATCACTGCCTCGACCTTGGCGGGGTCCATGGAAATGCCATCACCAGAAATCACGTGCCCCAGAAAGTGCACCTCGCTGAGCCAAAACTCGCACTTGCTGAGCTTCGCATACAACTTGTGATCTCGCAACGTCTGCAGCACCACACCCAAATGGTATGCGTGCTCCTCGGCAGACCGCGAATAAACAAGGATGTCATCCACGAAGATGACCGTGAACTGGTCCAAATACGGATGAAACACCCTCTGCATCAAGTCCATGAAGGCTGCAGGGGCATTGGTGAGCCCGAACGGCATCACCAAAAACTCATAATGCCCGTACCTCGTACTGAATGCAGCCTTCTCCACATCGGACTCGTAAATTCTCAGCTGATAGTAACCGGACCGCAAATCAATCCGCGAGAACACTCGCGCAGACTGCAGCTGGTCGAACAAATCATCAATCCGCGGCAACAGATACTTGTTCTTAATGGTCACTTCATTCAGCTACCGATAGTCAATACACAAGCGCAGACTACCGTCCTTCTTCTTCACAAATAATACGGGCGCACCCCAAGGGAAAAAACTAGGACGAATATACCCCTTGGCCAACAGTTCCTGCAACTGTGCCCTCAACTCCCTCAACTCAGCGGGGGCCATACGGTAGGGAGCCTTCGCCAAAGGTCCCGTACCAGGCACAACCTCGATCACGAAATCGATCTCCCGTTGGGGAGGTAATCCAGGTAACTCCTCGGGAAAAACGTCGGAAAACTCGTACACCACCTCAATGTCCTCGACATCCGGCTCCATCCGGTCAGACACAACCACGGACGCGAGAAAACCCTGACAACCTGAATCAAGCAATCGACGGGCTCGAATAGCAGAGATAAGGAATCGAGAAGAGACGGAACGGATACCTTGGAAATAGAAGGTCCTCTTGCTCGGATGCTGGAAGTAGACCCTCTTCATTCCACAATCCACCACCGCTCCATGGGTCTCGAGCCAATCCATGTCTAGAATCACATCATAATCCCGAAGCTGCAACGCATACAACCTGGCTGGCATACTCAGCCCATCGATCCAAATAGGAACCTGATCGAAGCAATACGGAGTGATCATAAAATCACTCGAAGGCAACTCCACTGCCAAATCACAGGACAACTGGGTCACCGGCTCCTCGACGCTCGACGCGAAATCCTCCGAAATAAACGAATGAGACGCGCCAGAATCAATTAAAACCCGAGCCGCACAACCCAAAATC
Source organism: Amorphophallus konjac (assembly GCA_022559845.1). Lineage (NCBI taxonomy): Eukaryota > Viridiplantae > Streptophyta > Magnoliopsida > Alismatales > Araceae > Amorphophallus > Amorphophallus konjac. The sequence continues at coordinate 86,931 of JAHNEJ010000725.1, read as the reverse complement.
TGAACGGTACCTTCCACGAGCTGCGACGCCACTGCCTCTGCCCTGGTCATGTGCGTGATCTGGCCCCGAGCCCTCTGTCTGCCTCCCACACTAGCTGACCTGGGTAGCGGCGGATACTGTCCCTGCTGCTGCTGCTGCCTCTGCTGCTGGGGAACCTGCTGCTGCTGAGGAACCTGCTGCTGCGGCGGCCTCTGAGGACAGTCGCGCGCCATATGCCCTGGCTGGTCACACCGAAAATAGATGATCGGCGCCGTGCACTGCCTGCCTGGGTGGGTCCCACCACACCGTGGACAAGGTCCTCGCGATCCACCCACTGATCCCTGACGCTGCAAAAGAATCGGCTGCTGTACACTGCCCGATGAAGCCTGCCCCTGATCCTTGGACTTCTTCTTTCGGAAATTCTTCGTGAAGAACTTCTTGACCTTCGTGCCAAAGGACGCAGGTCCCGTCACCGAAGCTGCGGATGCCGGTACTCCTAAACCACCCGGCGCATGCTGGAAAGAACCTTGCTGCTGGGTAGCCGACTGCTGGCTGCGACCTGACAAGGACTGCCCCTGGCTGATCGGTCCTCGGATCCTCTGCATATCCATCTCTAACGAAGCCGCAACACGAGACGCTGTCTCTAGATCAGTGGCCCCGTTCGCGATCAAATGGTGCCTCAGCTCCAGCCTCAAGCCCTGCACAAACTGCGCGATCTTCACCCTCTCATGATCCATGATGTGAGGTGCATACCGACCCTGCTCGACAAATCGGGCCCTGTACTGCAACACGGACATATCACCCTGCACCAGCTCCAGAAACTCCCGCATCCGCTGCGTAGCAACATAATCTGGACAGTATGTACGCTCGAAAGCACTGACGAAATCATCCCACTCGATCTGCTCAAGTGGACGAAGCTGAAAAGTCGTCTTCCACTCAGAAGACCACCACCTCCGAGCCGTACCCTGCAACTGGTTGTAAGCCAACACCACTCTGTCCTCGGCAGCACTCTTCGCAGAACTGAACACCCGCTCCATCTCATCGAGCCAATCACGAGCCGCATCAGGGTCTGCCTGGCCGCTAAAGTAAGGGGGATGGAACTGCATGAAGTCCCTCACTGCTCGGCCTGGCCCACCCCTGACTGACGAGCCCTCACCAGCCTCTCCGCCGAACTGCTGAGACATAAGCTGGTACATGCCACGGAAGAAATCCTCGGCCCCCGGAACTCTCGCAGTATCCGCGGCCTCGGTAGCCCCCGGTGGCACTCTACTATGCTCTTCCTGGTCCCTCTGGACCCCCTGCTGGATCTCCTGGCCTCCAACCGACTGTCCCTGCTGAGAGCGAGAGCTCCGCCTCGGCGTCATACTCGCTCCTAAAGCACAAAACAGAAAACACGAAAACGGCAAGGTCAAAATAAACCCGCGGTGCCCAATGCCAGCGTCACCTGTACATCATTGCTGTGGACTAGTGGACCACTACAATTACCTATGATTCTCATGTAATTCCACAACCGCGCTCTGATACCAGCTGTAACGACCCGAGAATCCGATTACCGGGAAGGCCCGATAACCCGAGACTCGCACCGCCACCCACGAGCCCGAAGACTCGGAAGGGTTAAAAAGGATGGTGTGGAGACTACACAAGTATCACAAATAATTACAGAAATTAAACAGTTATAACATTAAGCAGGAAATAAATTAACATTTTACATGGTTCACAATAGAAATTAACAACAATAACAATAGTCCACGACTAGTACAGTGACAAGAAAGAAAAGTACAGCTACACGGGGCATACCCCGGCTCTGACCTCTGGCACTACCTCTGGGCACCCGCACCACGCTGCACCCCAGACGCGCTCCCCCGGGGTGGCGCCTCACCTGAAACACAGTGAAAACACGCAGGGAATGAGTCTCGGAACAAGAGTCAGTAGGGATCACTCGAACCCTACCTCGTAAAATGAGAAACCACTACACTAGCGGTAGGAGAGTACCTCGGAAACGGAAGCCCCGTACTCTACAGAACAAGGGTCCCATGGCACGCAAACCGACACACGTGCCACGATAAGAAGACCGAAACTCAACGGTCAACCCGACAAAACCCGAAGGTCGAAGACACCTGACTGACAGACTGCCACTCCGTACTCGACAGGAGTACCACCCACTAGAAGCACAGCCGGTAGCGTCCCCTGACGTCTTACGCCGCGCCGCAGGTGAACCGCCTGGCGTGGTAGCTCCTACCAGAGGCACGAACACCGTACAAGTAACCACAAACAAGTGACTAGCTGGGGTCACGCCCGTCGACGTGCATCCACTGTCCCCAACCACGTGTGCACACACAGACCACGCGTCCTAGGTCTGGCCCTCTGACTGGTTTTCCCCTGGCACTGGACTCTGATGACGAGGGGCCCGACGGTAACCAGTCTAAAACCGTCCTCAGGGTAAGCCCGTACACCACTCCCTGGTGCGATCAGCACACGCGTACTGATAGGCTACGACTAGTGGAGGGTCACAAAGGAGTAGACTCTCGAGTCAACGGAAAGCAACGTTCGAATCCGACAACGTACGGGAACCACGTCCCCGCACCAGTCCCGTCTCACGGTGACCCAAGTCGGACAAGAAAACGGGGCTGCAACCCTCTCGGGTTAGCCAAGAACCTGACGGTCCACCCTAGGGCCGTCACAAGGCTGTGACGGTCTGGACGAGACCGTCACACTCAACTGGCGGTCCAGCGTGGGCCGTCACATGGCCAAGGGAGCATGAGGAGTAACGCGCCTGGTCCAGCGCGTTACATGAATGTAACGCGCCTGGCCCAGTGCGTTACACGAGAACGACGCGCCTGCCCTGGCGCGCTACATGCGCCCAGAAGCAACGTGCCTACCCCTGCGCGTTACACGAAGTAACGCGCCTGGCTCGACACGTTACACAGAAGCGACGCGCCTGCCCTGGCGCGTTACACGCGCCCCTCATACCTGGTATAGCCCAGGAAGTAACGCGCTTGACCCAGCGCGTTACACGGATGTAACGCGCTCGCCAAGGCGAGTTACTCGCGCAGACCCCCAACGGTCAAAAATCAACGGTCGGAAAGCCCCTGACGGCCCAGCCCAGGTGCGTCACAAGCAAACGGCGGTCAGTCGTGGGACCGTCTCTGTCCCTGACCCCCTAGGGCTAAACAAAGGGCATGTAACGGCCCAGCCTAGGCGCATTACAACATGTGACGGTCCCTGGAAGGACCGTCACACTCACCTGACGGTGAAAACGGCGGGTGTAATGCCCCGGGTTTTTCGGATCCTTCTCCGTGGGTCCCGGATCTGGTTTCTCGGAGTGTCCAGCTCCGTTGTGTCCGAAATTTCGTTTCGGACGTCTTTTGTGTTCGGATCGGCGCGATCCGGAGTCGTTTCGGAGGCCCGGAGGCGTTCCGCGGCTTTTTCCGCTTGTGTTTTCCGATTCCCGGCGTGGGTTTCGGCTTTCCCTTCAGAACCTCGTTGCGGGTGAACCGGGCCATTCACCAGGGCGCGAGTGGTACCGTTGCGATCGGTGCGCTCCGAGGATCGCGAGGGTGTAATTTTCTATTTTTCTGGATTTTTCTGAATTTTCGGATTTTCCTATATATATAAACCTTTTCTCTCTCCCCCTCTCATTTCTCATTTCTCATTTCTCTCCCTCTCTCTTCTCACGCTCTCTCCTCTCTCCCTCTCTCTCCGGCGGCCGACGGGGCGGAGTATGGGCGAGGCGGGGACGGCGCGGGCGAGGCGCGGGCGAGGATGGATGAGGATCGAGGCGGTGGAGGCGCGTGGAAGCTCGGCCGTGAGTTCGTGGAACGGCGAGGCTTCAACGGCGTTTTCTTCGTGGATCGGCGTCCACGGTGCGCGTAATCTTCGGTGGAGGTAGGGTGATGGACCCTCAGCCCGTGTACTTCCTTTCCCGCGAGTTTCGTAGGCCGTGGTGAGCCGAGCGGGCTAAACGGGGCGTTTTGGGCAAAATGCATGTTTTTGGGGTGTGAGCCGGATCTCCCGTTTTATGGTGTTTTTGGGCGATCCCGGGGTTTAGATGCATGCCTAGGGGCTTGGGGAAAGTTTCCCCTTTTGTTTCCCCTTCACCTGGGGGTGAACGGGGCGTGGCATGGCTTTTCCCGCGGTTTCTACCGTTTCCGGGCACGGACTGAGAACGCGCTATACTCCAGTAGCGCGTTCCTGAAGGTCGCGCTGCCCCGACCGAGCGCGTTCATCGGAGAAGATGAACAGTAAGGCGGTTTGGGTCGCGCCTTACGGCCCCAGCGCGTTCTGGTTGTCGCGCTATAGGATCATAGCGCGACCTGGCCTGGTCGCGCTATGGTCATGTAGCGCGTTCGTGTTGAACGCGCTAGGCGCGTATAGCGCATTCTGGCTGAACGCGCTATGCACATGTAGCGTGTTCTTGGAGGTGACCAGCCGGGCTGCCCGGGGCGGGCGGTCTGCGGCTGATCGTTCTCCCCTTAGGCCGTGTGTGCCTTGGACACCCAGTGGAGTTCCGTGACCGTGTTTTGGGGTGTCTGGAGGTTCCGTTTACCTCATTTTGCGTGCCCGTGCGCTTAAGGGTCCGGGTGACCTTTTAGCGTCCGTTCGCATTGTGTTGGTCTCCGGTCGACCCGGTTGGGACCCAGTGGTCGACCTCCGGCCTTGTGAGTATCCTGGACACCCCGTGGGTTCTGTGTCCGCGTTTCTGGGGTGTCGGGAGAGACCGTGTTTCCTCGATTAGCGTGCCCATAGGTGTGGTGGGTCCGGGTGACCCCACGTGTTCCGGGCTCTTGTGTTACGCTTGATCGAGTCACCGTGTGTCGGTGTGTGTGCGGTGGGGTCTCCCCCGCATATCGTGGGTTCCTTTGGAAGGCGATTCCCGTGTGGGCCATGTGTTTGGCCTTGGACTGTGAGTCCAGTTGTCCGGCCTGGGGTTGGAGGTTTCCCGCTTGCTTCAAGATGGGAAATCGTCGTGGCGGCTTGCGTGCTGCCTTGGGAATCGTGCTTCTGTGTTTTCCGTGTGGCCCGTGTGAGTGGCCTTAGTCCCTGGCGTTCCCTTCCCGAGGGAGTGGTCTTGGCGACTTGTGTGTTGTCTCGGTACTTGTGCTACCGTGGTTTTAGACCTAGAGATTGGGCTAGATCGACGGCCTTGTGCTGTTGCGTGCAACGGTCTTGACCCCGAGTCTTGTGACTCAAGGACCGTTGGGTGTAGTGCGTCTAGAGGACTGCCTAGAGTCCAGTGGCTTAGTGCCACTCGAGTTTTCTCGACTCTCGCGCACGGTGCGTGCGTGGCCGTGGACTGTGAGTCCCGTTTCTTCTCCGACTGTGGTCACCGTGCGACGGGGCCGGTACGTGGGGTGGTCCCCGTACGTCGTCGGATTCGGACGTTGTTTTCCGTTGAGTTGAGAGTCTACTCCTTCAGTGACCCTCCACTAGTCGTAGCCTACCAGTACGCGTGTGCTGGTCGCACCAGGGAGTGGTGTACGGGCTTACCCTGAGGACGGTTAGACTGGTTTCCGTCGGGCCCCTCGTCGTAGCCAGAGTCCGGCTGCGGGGGAAAACCAGTCAGAGGGCCAGACCTAGGACGCGTGGTCTGTGTGTGCACACGTGGTTGGGGACTGTGGACGCACGTCGACGGGCGTGACCCCAGCTAGTCACTTGTTGTGGTTACTTGTACGGTGTTCGCGCCTCGGGTAGGACCTACCACGTCAGGCGGTTCACCTGCGGTGCGGTGTAAGACGTCAGGGGACGCTACCGGCGTGCTTCTAGTGGGTGGTACTCCTGTCGAGTACGGAGTGTCAGACTATCAGTCTCTGTGTCTTTGACCTTCGGGTTTTTGGTCGTGTTGACCGGTGAGTTCGGTTGTTTCATCTTGGCGCGCGTGTCGGTTCTTGCGCCGTGAGATTAGTGCTAGTGGCTTTACCGAGGTTGGGTCTTGTGGTGCGGTACCCGCGATCGGATGGTCGGGGTTGCACCTTGGACAGCGTGTCCAGGTTGGCTGTCCAGGGGACAGGCCTCTACGGCGTGGTTGCCGTGTGTTTTTACTTCGGTAGGTGGTACTAGCGTAGTTTGGTAGCTTCGACTGCGTGATCGAGGTCTGCCTTCTGGCAGTAGGAGTAGCTGTAGTGCCGAGTTTTGACCGGCCACCGGGTTGCTGTTCCTGCTGTAGTTGTAGCTTCCTTTCCGCTACCGCCGTTGTTTCCGGTTGGGGTTCCGCGGGATCCCTGCTGAGTCTCTGTTTTGGAGACTCATTCCCTGCTTTTCAGGTGTAGCGGTTCTTCCTCGTGGTTCGAGGGTGCGGAGCGGAGGTTCTCTGTTGCCAGCTTGCCGGGCCGAGTGTTCACTTGGCATGTGGTACGCTTTACTGCTTTAGACTGTACTTTCTGTTGGACTGGACTCTGTTGTAGTTGTTTTATTTATTTCTGTTATTTGTTGAGTTGTCCTGCTTTATTTCCTATTTCTTTGTGCCTCCACACTCCTTTTAGCCCTTCCGAGCCCTCCCGGCTCGTGGGCGGCGGTGCGAGTCTCGGGTTATCGGGCCTTCCCGGTAATCGGATCCTCGGGTCGTTACAGCGGGAATGCCCAAAAACTCCAACCACGCCCCCATACCTCCACAGGAGAGGGGGAAAACAAAGGGGAAGACCCCTGGGGACCCCTAGCATGCATCTAAGCCATCCAAACGTGAAATCACGGGCTAAAACCATAGATCGGGCGAGCTCTCCCCAAATCATGGAAAACCCCAAACCCGCTCAATCAAGCCCCTCTCGGCCTCCCCGCGGTCTACAAACCACGGAAATGAACGGCAAGAGGCTAAGGAACGTCACCCTACCTCAATGGAGCGAATGCTCCGCCGGATCGTTCGTGAATCGCGAAGAACGCCTTAGAAAACTCTCGTCCTTCAAGCTTCCCTCGAGCACCGCACGCCCCCACAATCGCCTCGCCGCCGCCCACGTCACCGCGCCGTCGCCCCGCCGCCGTCTGCAGCCGGAGAGGGGTCCGCCGCGGTCAACCGGGAGGAAGAGAGGGAGAGGGTTACGGTGGAGGAGGGAAGGAGGAGGAGGAAGAAGAAGAAGAAGAAGAAGGTGGGGGAGGAGAGAGAAATAGGGGGGTATTTATAGAAAATCCAAAAAATCTGGAAAATTTCAAAAAATAGAAAATTACACCCCCGCGATCCTCGGAACGCACCGATCGCAACGGTACCACTCGTGCCCGGGTGAACGGCCCGGTTCACCCGCAGCGAGCTTCCGAAGTAAAATCTGAAACAGACACCGGAAATCTGAAAACACACACGGAAAAGTCGCGGAACGCCTCCGGGCCTCCGAAACAACTTTGGATCGCGCCGATCCGAACACGAAAGATGTCCGAAACGAAATTTCGGACACAACGGAGTCGGACATTCCGAAAACCAGATCCGAGACCCACGAAGAAAGGATCCGAAAGGTCCGGGATATTACACTTGTGGTGGGGGAGTCGGAGTTGGCGCCGAGGTCGCCCCTACCACGGCCGCAGCTTTACCCACATCAGGGACGGGCACAGGAACCGGCTCCTCCACGTCGGGAATGGGCGTGGGCACGAGCCCTTCCACAGAGACTGGGACGAAAAGAGACATTCAGGTGTCAAAATCTTGCCTCGAAATAAAAAAAAACAGAGAGAAAGAGAACCCTTAAGATACTCTGATGGTGGGAGAGGTTAACCAGTAGGTTGGCTCGGCCTGGTCCGGGCGACCTCAAACTCCTCAAAAGATGGGACTTGTGGTGCTAGGGGAGCGGTCGTCGAAGCCTTAGCCGCCTCGGTTTTTCGCCGCTTCGCGTCCCGCTGCTTGGCCGCTTTAGCAGCATCTACCGCCTTCTTCACAGGCGATTTGGCCCGGGACCTCTTCGCAGCCTTGGGCAGGGGAGCCGTAGTCGGAGCTGGCAGTGCCGCCTCAAAATAGGCGGGCTTCTGGACGAGCCGAAGGAAGTTCTGGTACGTCGCCATTTGCACACTGTCAGGATGGTCTGTCAAAATAGACACACGCATATGATTAGTATCCGATAACCTGCTAAGGTCGCAGCAATGAGGATAAAGGAGATGGAAAGGTTAAATACCGTGAGGACCGGTGTACAACCGAAGTGTTATCGGTCAGTAGCTCAGGGACGGCTCCTTATCCCGACGCGCCGCCTCTTGGACCAGCCAGCATACGTCCTCGACCTTCTGGCACCGGTCTGTGAGGCTAGCCAGATCGCATGCTTCTTCGAAGAGAGGTGGCAGAAAAGATTGAAGTGGTCTATGCCCCACCCGTCGGCATAATAATACGGGATGTGCAGGCGCTTGCCCAGGATGGCGGCCGTCTGACCTTCGATCTTCAGCCCATTCACCAGCAGCAGAACATACAGTCATGTGGTGTCCTTATAATTCTCGGGCTTCCTCTCCTCCCGCCTCATAAACGTGCAGTATGGGCAGATCAGATCCCTCTCTGGACGCCAGCTCTTTGCGGGGGTGCCCTCCTCCTCCATGGGGAGCGGGTAATTAATGAGCTCCAGACGGTCACTCCCTATCAGGCAAAGATCCCTCAATGTCTTCTTATAGTCGTCCTTCGCTACCGAAGGCAACTCTACTTTCGACGTCGGCCTCGCATCCCGGGCTTCCCGACGGGCGGCCATATATGCCGCCACCTCCTTCTCCTGCTTGTTCTTGAGCCGAAGAAGATGATCTGGCTCGATGTCAAGCACCGGTACCGCCTGCCTGCTGAGGAACCTCCTCTCAGCCCCATCCCAGCAGTCGGTCTTATGTAATCGATAGAAGGCCGTCCGGGTGTTCCACCACTTGATGTAATCCTGGCTCACTCTGGGGATGCGACCCGGGGCTGGCACCCTGAAGGAGGCAGAGTCCGCCCGGTGGAAGAAGTCCCACCAGCTCCTGGCGTGCTCGGCAACTGAACTTCCCCGGATGTTCCGTGAGGGCAGGCTGAACTGTGCATGATAGCTAGGGATATGCTGATCATATCCGAAGTTCCGGCCAAATCGGAAGGGGTAGTACGGCTCCAGCAATACATTGTCCCCCTTCCTAAACGCCAACACGCTCGGGCGAATAGACAATGACCAGTCCCTCAGCTCGGGCTCCAGCAACGGGCGGACCACATTCTCCTGGCTGATAGGGTGGACGTACTTCTCCACCTGGTCGTCTTTGCATTCCCTCTTGTTATTCACCAGAGGGCTTGAGTGCGCTGCCAGCGTCCAGAAGTGAATAGTGCCAGCCGCGTCCCGGGGAACCGTTGTCAACCGGCCCCGAATGTCGTACATCCGCATGGAAGTAGAAGTCGGCTCTGCGCTGGTGAACTCCAGCATTCTCGGCACCAGCCCCGAGTCTTGAAGGGCTCGCGGGGCGAACTCGGGGAACAGCGAGCAGACCCACGCATTGAAGAAATGCAGCGGACATATGTAGCGGGCCTGTCTCGGGAACTGATGAGTACTGACGTCCCCCAACGCCTTGTAGATCAAGCAAAGGGTTGCCGGGCACAGGGAGAGTTTGATTCCCCACGCCATCTGACACGCCGGATAGATAGCGTCCGGTCGAATCACCGTCTCATCCCCATATGGCATGGCAAATGAACATAGCCAATACACGAGATAGGCGGCGCAGTGAGTCTGCGGGTCGACACCCATCGGATTAGGCCCGCTCCGACGCCCTTTGGGGGGGATCTTCACATCAAGCTTGGGCTTCACACGCTTCTTGCGAGCAACGGCGGTCCCGACGCAAGGGAATTCTTCATATTGCTTCAGCCCATCGTAGAAGTATTGCAACCACAGGGTCAGACGCACCCTCTTCCTGTCTCCACGGGCGGGCTGCCTCCCACCATGTGACAGCTGGTATAACTCCCGGTACGTCTTCATAAGGTACCGGTATGAATACCCGAGAGAATAATAGCCATCCCCGTTGGTTTCGTCCTTGATCAGATCGGGGAGGCATACTTCTTCATAAGGCTCCCCGTCGAGGGGCAAGCCGCTCAGTTGACTGAGACTCCACAAATCAAGTGAAGTCTCGCCCTCTGTCGTGTAGAAAGTATTGGTCTCCGCACTGAACACCTCTATCATGCCACAGCAAAGACCCTTGGAGATGAGGTAGCCATACCGGGAGGCGTACACACTATGGTAGATACCAACTCGGACCAGCAACGGAGCATAATTGAACAACACGTACTCCGTAAACTCCACCGCTCCTTCGCGGAAGCTGTGTGCATCTTGTAGCTTCAGCTCCCCGAACCAGCCCAGTGATAGTTCATACTTGAACCTGATGGCTAAGCAGTCCAAGATAAATGGCTCCTCCCTGTAGCCCCATTTTAGGGGAGCCAAGAATAAGCCGAATCGGGGCGACTCGCCGTGCACCTTTCCGGCGGACATGTCCCATTTTGCCGGAGTGAATTGAGGTGCTCGCACCAGTTTGTCTTTGGCTGGCAGCACCCCCTCGATCCCCAGAACGGGCTTCCACTCCCTGGCCTCTCCCACCAGGTACATTGGGATGCTCCGAGGGACACTGTATAATAAGCTGTCTCGGGCTTGCAGGATGGCCCGCTCGGCACTCCTCACAGCCCGGAAGTCTCGCCCTTCCCGCGAGCGAAAATGCTTCAGAAACCAAACCAGGTGTCTATCCTTCGGGAAGTCCTTCCTGTACTCCCCCATGGCCCGGTCGAACGTGAAGCCGCCCTCGACCCTGGCCAGCCTGCCGAAATCCATGGTCTCCCGGTCAGACCCCGACGACTCTGCCAAGGCGGCTATCTCCGCATGCTCTCGGTCTAGGTCCTTCACGTTGAGCCATGTGACCGCTGGCACTGGACCCCGCGGAATGAGGTCGGCACCGATAGCAGCAGCAGGAGCAGAGGAACCACTTGGGGCAGCCATTTATCTGCAAAGAAAAATAACACATAGAAGATCAGAATAAGCCACAGGCAAAAGGGAATGAAAGACTGTAAGGGGACTCTACTACAAGTAAAATAAATAAAATATTGCCAATTTCTGACGAAATTTCGGCAGAGTTTTCCCTAGGCCAGAGGCGTAAGGGAAAACACGAGTGCGCGCCCACAAGGAGTGACGGCCCCAACAAAGTCATGGTGGGCCCCGAAAGGCAACACCAGAAGTACGCCTATCAAAGAAGTCTTCTTCCCCAGCTAAAAGTCCCCTGGTCTCTTGGCCGGTACACTCCCTCCTGGGGGCTTTCACCGGTACGCCCTAAATCCCCTTCCCCGGCACACCTTGGGGTGGTCCCTCGCCGGCACACTCCACAGGCGCCTTTGCCGGTACACCCCGGCAGTGCTTCCCCGGCACACTCCTCCGTGCCTTCACCGGCACAGTTGCCAGCATCCCTCCCCGACACGCTCGGTGCCCGCTCCCCGGCACGCCCTCAAAGGGCTTCCCCGGCACACCCAAGAGGGCCCTCCCCGGCACGCATATGGGAAACCTTCCCCGGCACACCCGTGGCGGCCACTCCCCGGCACGCCCTAAAGGGCTTCCCCGATACGCCCTTAGCTCTCGTTCGCCGGTAGGCCCTAGACGGCTCTCCCCCGGCACACCACGGAATTGTTTCCCCGGCACACCCCGTAGGGACTTCGCCGGCACGTCCATCCCCTTGCTCCCCGGCACGCTCTAGGACCTCTCCCCCGACTCGCTCCAACGCCCTCTCCCCGGTGCACCCTCATGCACACTTACCGACGGCCGCCCGCGACACTGGAGACGGGGAAGAAGAAGAAGGGGAAACAAAAATGATGAAAGAAGAGGGGGAGGAGGCCTAGGGCCTCACCGCGCCCCGTACAAAAGAGGGGGGAGAAAAGAAAAAAAGGGGAAGGGGGGAGAACGGAGAAGAGAAGGCGGGGGGAGGCTTCCATGGTGATCCCCTCACCACGACGATGACGACGACGAGGGCGACGGCCACAGCGGTGCCGCTCGGTGACGGAGAAGAAGGAAAGGGAAGAAGGAAAAAAGGGGGGGTTCGCCCGTTGAAGAGAGAAAGAGAGAGGGAAGAGGGGAGGTTCGAATGAGAGGGGGGTGGCCCGTTCGTGCCACCCCCACCCTTTTATAGGTTCAAAAACAGAGAGAAGAAAGAAAACAAAAAAAAAGAGGAAAAAAGGGAGAATAAAAAAGGAAGAGAAAAGAGAAAAAAGAGGAAAAAAAAGGGGAAACGAGAGGAACAAAAAGGAGAAAAGAGGGAAGACAAATAAAAGAGGAGAAAACAAAAAAAGGAGAAGAGAGGAAGAAAATAAAAAAAAAGGAAAAGAAAAAGGGGAGAACGACAACAATAGTAATATATACATATATATATATATATATATATATATATATATATATATATATATACGCGTCTATATGCATGTGAACATACACATAGATATATACATAAATATAGATGTATTCCTTCCATCCGCACGCCCCTATGCATTTGCGGGCGTCCGCACAAGCGAAGACAAATCTACCCCTGCGACATTACCCCGACAAAGGCACCACTACCCTGCCAAGGCCTTCCCACGCACGTAGCTTCGTGCCTCCGCCACCTCCCATCATACGAAATCGCCATCACGGGCCTTACGCCCGGATCGGCAGAGTCTCTATCCTTGCATTGGCATTAGTCTCTTGCCAACGAATAAGTCCCTTTCCGGCGCAAGGCCTCGTGCCCTAGCCACTCACTCCGCACAGTATTGCCATTACGGACCCTACGTCCGAATCGGCACGAATTCTCCGGTTGCGCTGGCATTATCTTCTTGCCAACGAATAAGCCTTACCTTCCGGCGCAAGGCTTCGCGCCCTAGCCAACACCCGCATATCACTCACTCGTCAAAAAAAAAAGAAGGAAGAAGAAAAGAAAATGGGGTTAAAAATAGAGATGCCCCGCCGGACTTGCCCCTACCCGGGGACAGGGGTAAAAATGGCAATAACCCGGCTGTGGCGAAAACCCGAAAGGGCGCTACAGGCAAAATCGGGTACCCCGCCACGTGAAAACCTGAGAGGGCGCGTGGGCAAAAGCAAGAGGGGGCCGGTACCGGCGAAAACCCGAAAGGGCGCTTGTATCGGTAGTGTGGTTCAAAAAAAAAAAGAGAAAAGAAAAGAGAAAAAGAGATCAACAAACCAGGTCAGCTCCCGACACCCTGTCGGCACTGACGAAGAGACCAAGAGATCAACAAACCTAGGTCAGCTCCCGGCACCCTATCGGCGCTGACGAAGAGACCAAGAGATCAACAAACCAGGTCAGCTCCCGACATCTTGTCGGCACTGACGAAGAGACCAAGAGATCAATAAACCAGGTCAGCTCCCGGCACCCTGTCGGCGCTGACGAAGAGACCAAGAGATCAACAAACCAGGTCAGCTCCCGACATCCTGTCGGCACTGACGAAGAGACCAAAAGACAACAAACCAGGTCAGTTCCCGACACCTTGTCGGTACTGACGAAGAGACCAAGAGATCAACAAATCAGGTCAGCTCCCGACATCCTGTCGGCACTGACGAAGAGACCAAAAGATAACAAACCAGGTCAGTTCCCGACACCCTGTCGGCACTGACGAAGAGACCAAGAGATCAACAAACCAGGTCAGCCCCCAGCACCCTGTCGGCACTGACGAAGAGACCAAGAGACAACAAACCAGGTCAGTTCCTGACGCCATGTCGGCACTGATGAAGAGACAAAGAGATCAACAAACTAGGTCAGTTCCCGACACCCTGTCGGCACTGACGAAGAGACCAAGAGATCAACAAACCAGGTCAGCTCCCGACACCCTGTCGGCACTGACGACAAGACCAAGAGACCAATAAACCAGGTCAGTTCCCGACACCCTGTCAGCACTGACGAAGAGACCAACAAACCATAAACCAGGTCGGCTCCCGACACCGCGTCGGCACCGACGGAGAAAAAAGCGACCAGTACACCCGCGGGCACCGCCCGGCTCATCCTTCGCATGCGCTACCGTGGGTGGGGGGCATTTGTGGACACCGAAAATCGCACACCCACGATATCCCACTCGGCCCAGCATCAACAACGGCATCGAGTGAAGCAGCCCGGGAGAGACTGATCATTTAGATTCCCCGAAGATGAACACTGCCGTGAAGCCATCTCCAGGAGTCACGACAGTGAAGAGGAATCAACCACCGAGAGACCCACGAGTCACGGGCCTCGAAGAGATGAAACGGGATGCAACCCGCGGCCCAAAACTGTCCAGGTTAGCCTCAGCGGCACACCCCCAGGGGTGTTCAGCAGCACACCCCCAGGGGTGTTCAGCGGTACACCCCCCCCTGGGGTCTTCAGCGGCACACCCCCCAGGGGTGTTCAGCGGCACACTCCCAGGGGTGTTCAGCGGTACACCCCCCCCTGGGGTCTTCAGCGGCACACCCCCCAGGGGTGTTCAGCGGCACACCCCCAGGGGTGTTCAGCGGTACACCCCCCCTGGGTCTTCAGCGGCACACCCCCCAGGGGTGTTCAGCGGTACACACCCTGGGGTGTTCAGCGGCACACCCCCAGGGGTGTTCAGCGGCACGCCCCAGTGGTGTTCAGCGGCACGCTGCTTTAGGCTCCCCACGGCACGCTTTAGCAGCGTTCAACGGTACGCCCTTTTAGACCCCCGGCGGCACACTTATTCAGCCCACCAGCGGCACAGCGTTAAGCCTTTTCAACGGCTAAATGACGTGGTGCCCATGCCCTACGCGTCCTTGGCGCGCAGTGAGCTCCCTGAGGTGTCAGCCAACGGTTGGGTCACGTGGGCTACTCCCCTGGCAGCCAGGACAAGGGGAGTCAAACCCCATCATCACGAGCCACTTCCCACCTCCGACGGCCGTGCTCGAAGGCTCCCGCTGCTAGGAGTATAAAGGCACTCCCATTCCAGAAAAGAGAAACGAGGAGGAAGAGAAGAAAAAAAAAAGGAGAGAAGGAGAGGCTGGAGAGGAACACACACACAGACAGAGGGAGAGACATACGCAAGAGAGGAAGAGAAGAGGAGGGAGAAGAAGAAGGGATCCGGCGTGAGTCTCCTCTGACGGTCACCGGGCAGAAGAGAGAGTAAGAAAGAAGGAGGGCTGAATGTAACAGGGGAAGGTGCGGGGGAACGAGCAGTGGACGCTTGTCCTCGCTTCAATCCCCAACACTTTCCCTTCCGTGGTTTTCCCTGTTTTCTTCCTCCCTTCATCTTGTATTTTGGTTTTCTTCCTTGCCCGTAGCCTTAACTCGGGCGTGCTCGACAATGTACATGGATGGCTACGGCCCCTTGCTCCCCATGAATGAAAAGCACCCTCTTTGGGTTTCTTTGTTATTTTGTTGGTTTATGCCCGTTTTCACGGTGTATGATGTGTTGTCCATTTCTTCCCCCATCTCTCTATTTCTCCGATGCTTCTGGGGTTTCCATATCAGTATGATCGCTCCCGTATGATCTTTGGCCTTTCGGGTTCTCTGCCCTCCCCTATGGCCAGCAGTTGTATCAACCTGCCTGGGGGGGGGGGAGGGAGACCCTCCTTCTCTCCTAGAACACCTAGCCGCCAGCAGTCTATCCCTGGGCTTTCCTCTACCGGTACGCACCACTTGGCCCTCAGCGGCACACCCCGTTGGCCCTTGGCCGGTACACCCTTTTGGCCCCCAGCTGCATACCTTTTAGGTCCTCAGCGGCACACTTTCTGGCCCCCAACGGTACACCTTTAGCCGCCAACCCCCAGCCCATTCTGTCTAGTATTAGAGGTCTTCGTTCATGGTTTTCTCTGGGTTTTCCGAGGTTTCACAAAGGTGTTGCTGCCTCCGGGCGCCCACCTCCAGTTGTCGGGTTCCGCCACTCCATGTGGGCGCGTTCCCTGTATCTCCCTTACGCTCAGGTCAAGGGGAGATGCTGCCGAATTTTTGTCAAGATATAACAACATGTTAAACAAGGCAAAAGGAAGCAACAAACGCATGGAATGATTAATGATGGAACCTTCTAATTAATTAAGCCGCTGCCGGCACCATGACGAGAATCGGACTAATTAACAACCTGGCAGACCGAACATCCGATCTGCGAGAAGAGGCCGAATGGAATAAAGCAAGGAAAAGGAGAAGCTTATGTAAAAACTATATAGAAATTAAGATAAGAAGAAAAGAAAAGCCTTAAAACAAATAATAGAAGAGTGGGCTTTCACCTCCGCCCTTGTTCCAACCTTCACCGTTACACTCCCACCACCCTCCGTTTTATCCTTCAGCGGTACGCCCTTCCCAACCTCCAACGGCACACTCCAGAGAGCCTTCAGCAGTACACCCTGCCCATCTTCAGCGGCACACTCTAATGGCCCTTCAACGACACAACCTCCTGGCCCTTTCAGCGGCACACTCCTTCCCATTGCCTCTCCCTCTTCGCCGGTACACCCTCATCCACCGTCTCAGTGGAACACAATGTATAACTTGGCAGATCGACGCACAAACACAGCAACAAGCAATGTATAGACTTCGAGCTGCAGCCAAGAGACAACGTACAGACTTTGTGTTGCAGCGTACAGACTTTGGGCCAGCCAATATATAGACTTCATGCTGCAACGTACAGACTTTGTGCTGCAGCGTATAGACTTTGAGCAGCCAATGTACAGACTTTGAGCTGCAGTCAATAGGTAATGTACGGACTTTGAGCTGAAGGATGTACAGACTCTGGCCTGGCCGATGTACAGACTTTGGGCTGGACGATGTACGGACTCTGAGCTGCAATGTATAGACTCTGAGCTGCAGCCGATGAACAATGTATAGACTTCGAGTTGCCCAGTGTGCAGACTTTGAGCTGTAGCCAATGAATGATGTATAGACTTTGAGTTGCCCAGTGTATAGACTTTGAACTGCAGCCAAAGGGCAACGTATAGACTTTGAATTGGCCAATGTACAGACTTTGAGCAGCCAATGTATAGACTTCGAGCTGCAGTCAATAGGTAACGTACATACTTTGAGCTGAAGGATGTATAGACTTGATATGCTGGTTGAATAGACAATGTACAAACTTTGGGGCCGATGAACGTACAGACTTTATATTATCCCCCCTTTCTTCGCCGATGCACTCTCCAGGTTCCCCCCCAGCGGTACACTGCCTTAAAGCTTCCATCGGTACACCCTCCTTAAGCCCTTCAGCGGCACACAGCTCCAGCCCTTCGCTGGTACACCTCTGCCCTCCTTCGCCGGTACACCACCTTTGGTCCTTCAGCGGCACCCATCCCCAGCCCTTCGCCGACACACTCTTCTGCCCGCCTTCCTTCAGCGGTGCACCCTTTTTTTAGCCCCTCTTTCAACCCACCAAGGGTCAACTCTCCCCAAAAAAAATATAATAAATATATATACATATATATAATACATGAATACACATATATATATATACATATAGGCATCTAATGGCAGCACCGACAAACTAATAAAAGTCATGATGAATAAATAAACCTGAATATATCCGTATAAAAAAATGATGACGAATGAAATGAGTGGCAATAATAATAATAATAAAAAAGGGGGCAATAATAGCAGTGAGCAAGACGAGGGAGATCACCCGGAACAGATGCGGAAAATGGAATAAGCAACGGGGTGATAAGAACAATAATGATAAAACATTGTAAGGTATTAATAATTCTACATTGCAGCCCTCTCTCTCCGTGACTCGACGCAGAAGGAACAGTGATGCCGCCCTCTCAAGTCGGGCCCGAGTCTTGGGAATCATCCTGATATGGCCAGGCCCCGACTTGGTCTCGGGCCGACATTCCAATCAAGATCGGATTCGTTTCTCGCTCCGGATCCCTTTCGAGCCATCATTAAAATCGCCGTGCATGCGGCAGACATTTGGACGGATTCACCCCGGTTTTCCGTCGCGTCTCCATCACGGACCCGTGTCCGAATATGAAAAGGTCCACGAGTGATCGACATGGCCAGTGGCTCGCATCCTAATGCGCACTTTGGTGTGATTTTCTCCTGTCTCTTTCTCGTGCAATTAGTATTATTCTTTTCGGCCGCAGGGCCCCTAATTTCGGCAATTAATCAAGGATGTTCCCTCGTATGGGGGATGTAAATGACGTCGTGACCTTTACGGCGCGACGGGATTTGGTCCCGACACGAACCACACAATCGTCTGACGAAGTCAGATCGAGCGCACCACGGGTTCTTCGGAGCCCGAATAAATTGTCACTTCGGTGACTGGCACGCCCATGCACTTAATAAACCAACCAACGAACCGACGAGGATCCGTCGAGCGAAAAGTGCGTCCACACCGCTTCATCTCTTTTCTTCTTTTTTTCTTGCATCTCAGTTCTCTTCTCCCGTAGGTGCCTGGCCATGGCAAGTTTCACATCTCTAGGCACGTGGGTACACCCAGCAACCTCAGAGTATCCCGCACCGGCTCCTCTTGCTAAGTGCTTCTTCAACCGAGACACACCTCCTCCCCGGTGTTCTATTTTACAGTAGTTGTAACTCCAACACCTACAGTTGTCATCCAACATAACTCCGTGTGACCCTCCAATGTCATTTGGTCGTTCCTTAGGAGTCATAGAGTGCTTAACTGTATCTCCTAAATTTAAGAAATATAAATTATAAATATCACTAAATTTGTTAATAAACTAATATAAATTAAAAATATCTTAATTTTATAGTAAATTAATTTTTACGTACAGCTATCGAATATAATTTACAAACAAATCATGTATGAATTTTTTCAAAAATAGGAAATTTCAATATTCTACGTCTACAACTAACAAATTTAAGTAATAAATGTAAATTCAATGTACAATATTTTTTACAAATATCATTTAATGAAAACAATATCATTATTTCTACGACATTCAAAATTATATGTATCATTTACTATATCTAAATTAATTTTATAATTTTTGTTACAAATATAATTCAATGAAAATAATATCATTATTTCTACAACATGTAAAATTAAATGTATTATTTAGCACATCTAAATTCAATTTATAATTTTTGTTACAATAATAATTTTAATAAAAATAATATTTTTCTATAATATGTTAAACTAAAAGCATTATTTAATACATAGTAATTATAATTTACATCTACAATTTTTGTTCTAAATAAATTTTAAATAAAATAATAAATTTATTTCTACAACATGTAAAAATAAATACATTATTTAATACATCTAAATTAAATCTTTAATTTTTTATACAAATTAAATTTTACATAGAATCATCGAATACAATTTACAATCCTTAAATTTATCTATAAATTTAAAATCATTTGTAAAATATTTATCACTAAATTTAAATTTAAATTTAAAACTTCTACAATTAAATGAATTAATATTTTTATGAAATAACATCATTATTTCTACAACATGTAACTAAATGTATTATTTAGCAGATCTAAATTAATGTTACAATTTTTGTTACAAATATAATTTTAATAAAAATAATATTTTTTTCTATAATATGTCAAACTAAAAGCATTATTTAATACATAGTAATTATAATTTACATCTACAATTTTTGTTATAAATGAATTTTAATTAAACCAATAAGTTTAATTCTACCACATGTAAAAATAAATATATTATTTAATACATCTAAATTAAATCTTTATTTTTTATACAAATTAAATTTTACATAGAATCATCGAATACAATTTATAATCCTTAAATTTATCTATAAATTTAAAATCATTTATAAAATATTTATCACTAAATTTAAATTTAAAACTTCTACAATTAAATGAATTAAATAATACATCAAAAATAAACTTTAAAAAACTAACATAATCTAATCTAAATTTTTTACAATTAATAAAATTTAATTTATTTAAATTAAAATTAAAATTTTTTAATCCCCCCACCTCCCCGGCGCCCACCGTCCCCCACCGCCCCCCCCCCCCAACCCCCCGCTGTCCCCCACCGCTGCAACGGTGGCAGACGCCCCCCCTCCCCCACCCCCACCTGCTGCAGCAGTGGCCCCCCACCGGTGGCAAATGCCCAGACGTCCCACCTCCCTCCCCCCCCCCCCCCTCACCCCCCACCAGCGGCAGACGCCCAAACGCCCCCCCCCCCCTCCCTCCCCCACCTCCCTCACCCCCCCCCCCACCGGCGGCAGATGCCCAGACGCCCCCCCCCCCCTCCCTCCCCCCCCCCCACTGGCCCAGACGCCCCCTCTCCCTCCCCCCTCCCTCACCCCCCACCGGCGGCAGACGCCCCCCCTACAGCCAAATCCGCCCCCCTTCGCCCTCCCACGGCGCCCCACCGACTACCCTCCCCATTTAATAAAAAAAAAGAGAGAGCACCTACCTCTTATCGCCGGTCCTCGCCGCCGTCCACCGTTGCTGACCGCCATCCACCGCCGCGCGCGACCGCTGCACCGTCGCTCTGCACCGCTGCTCGCCGTGCTGAGAGCCTGAGATGGTTGCAGAAGCGCCCCGGCCCGGCCCGTTAAATGGGCGAATCGGCACGATCGCACCGACCCGCACGTACCAGACCGGGCCCGCCTCGGACCGGTCCGATACGTGGCGGGACGCACGGGAACATGCGGTCCAGTGCGTCTCGGCCACCACTCTCAGCCCGTGCGACCCGCTGCCCGCCTGGGTCAGGTCGGGTCGTGCGGGTCGGCAAACCGTGCTGTTAACGTCTAATTGTAAAAATACCATGTTTAAAAATATATTAACAAATATGTATTTTTTTTATCTAAATGGTGTGCAATGTCATTGTCGTACCTTTTCATTATTAATCGTTAATTTAACATTGGTTAATTTTAATTCGACATTTAGTTAAAAAAAACTTAGCTCTCTTCCAATTTGGTTATAGTGGAGGGAGGGTTGTTATAGGGTGGGGGCGGTGGGGGGCAGAACTTTAGCGAGAGGGGAGTCCAGAGGGTTGAGGGCAGGGGTTGCGCGCTTGTAGGAGGGGAGAGGGAGGCTGAGAGGGTGGGAGAGTGCGAGCTCACCGAAAGGGGCGAAGAGGGGGGTTGGGAGCTCGCCACCACATCAATCTGCACCATCGCAACTGCCATTCAGTCACCACAGGGGAGGGGGTCGGGCGTCTGTGTGACAGGGAGGGGGTTGGGCGGTGTGTATGTCTGTGTGGGTGGGAGGGGTGGGGCTCTGTGTGAGTAGGGAGAGGGAGGGGACGTCAATGCGAGCTGTAGGGAGGGAGAGGGGGACTTGTTCGAGAGGTAGAGGGGGGGAGGCTCTATGCGAGTAGGGAGGGAGAGAGGGC
Organism: Amorphophallus konjac; assembly: GCA_022559845.1. Lineage (NCBI taxonomy): Eukaryota > Viridiplantae > Streptophyta > Magnoliopsida > Alismatales > Araceae > Amorphophallus > Amorphophallus konjac. The sequence goes on along the minus strand of JAHNEJ010000725.1, from coordinate 65,813 downwards.
CTTGTCGGACAAGAGAGGAAGGAGAGGGGATGTATGTGCGAGCTACAGGGAGGGGGAGGGGGCCTACGACCGTGTGGGGTGGGGGGTGAGGTATGTGACTACGGGAGGGAGTGGGGGGGCTTGCCAATGAGGTAGATGGAGTAGGGAAGGGTGTAGGAGGGGAGGGGAGGCTCTACGTGAGCAAGGAGGGGGAGGGGAGAGAGGGGACATCTGTGAGAGTTGCAGGGAGGGGGAGGGGACCTCCAACATTGGGGGGGGGGGGGGGTCCGTAGGGAGGGGACTTTGTCGGAGGGGGAGAGGGGGTCGAGAGAGGGGTGCCTGTGCGAGCAAGGAGGGGGAGGGGGCCTTCAACGATTGAGGGCGAGAGGTATGTGACTATAGGGAGGAGGGAGGTTGCCAATACCGGAGCGCATCCCTCCATCTTTCGTGTAAAGATGAGAAATTTAAAATTCGAGAGGATTATATTGATCATTCAATAACAAAATAATGAAAATATTTAAAATTTTTTAAAATATTTCTTTTCTGTCGACAGAAGTTAGCGGCAACAAAATTTTTACTCTTTTTAGAAAAAAGAAGGATATCTTTATTAATATATTTTCAGACATGATATTTTTATAATTAGATATTTAACAATAATTTATATGCAAAAAATCCAAAATATTTTAAAGTGGATTCTTATTTTTTTCTGGAAGGCGATACTTGCAAGTATGCTACTTGACACCTATAATCTAAATTTCCCATTTCTTGTTTCTCATGTCTTAGAGGGGCTCCAGGTACAACCTTCAGGTTTAAGAAATGTGGCATGGTCGCACAAATTTTTGGGCATCCAACTTTAATTTTGACTTATTAGTTTAGTTGCGAGAATACAGAGCAGATTTGGCAGAGGTTTCACCTTAGACATCACTGCTAGTTTTTGCTATTGAACTAATTTTGACCACGCAAGTCAATCCTTCCGACTATTTTTCTTCCAATATATTAAACTCTAATTTGGAACCTCAATGGAAATGAAAAGGATCGTATGACTTCATAATTAAATGCTCTACCTTCAATATTAACTCGGTGGAAAATACAAAAAACAAATAACAGGTACTTCTAATCGGAATTTGAAGGACCTCACCTAAACTTAACAACGAAATATATCAGTCTAAGAAAGTTCTTTGGCCTTCGTTGCCCTCCAATAATTTCAAACCGTCAAATTCCATTGCCATCCTTACCAATTACGACATGAATAGAATGTCTATCCCTGAGAGGTTCAGTACTGCAGTGCTAAGAAAATCTCAGAAATGATTCACTAGGTGAAGTTACAGAGACAAATCGGTAGAAACACGATGAACTTGGGCAAAGTTCTAATGCTCCAAGGCTGGTTCTCTCAGGTTACTCCACTGTGCTCTATTCTGCACAAAGATTTGTACTTCCAAATGAGTCTAAGAACACTAGAGTTCATCAGAAAGCAATATAGGGAACGAAGTGGATTATACAAAGCAGTTAACACGAGTGATAAAATAGCAAGAATGATGAATACAGATAGCGGCTTTCTGGAAGCATCTACAGAAATCCATCTCTTCGGTCTTGTTCCTCGGCTTCCTTGTTGGCAGCTTGAACAGATTTAAACCACAGGAAGGCCTACAGAGGAAAATACACATCATGTCACCTCCTTGCATATTCTTTCAAGTTTTAAAAAACTGATGGCTTTCGTGCATGCCAAATTCAAAAGTGAAAGACTTACAGACATTGGCATCCCAGTGAAAACAAAGAACCCCAGCAAGGGAGCATAAAATATGCTATCAGACTTCAGGATTCCAAAGACGGGCCTCTCATTCACGTATTCAAAAATTGAACCTATCTGTTATGGTTATAGCGCGAGACATCCACAGTTATACTTCAAAGACAAGCAAAATATCAAAAAGAAGGGAGTAAGAGAGAAGAGTACCGCGGCTATAGCCGTGACAGCTGATGCAAGTAAATAAACGTAGAAGGGGACTTCAAAGATTTGTTGAGGAGCACTATTCTTGCTGTCATCACGAGCCCAAGGAGGAGGCTCTTCGGATTCTGGTCTAGCCCAAGAGGGAATCGTCTCTTCTGATTCGCTCGACTTGGCTGAACCTTTAGTGAGGGCCAAAACCATAAGCCTCCGAGATGATAGGCCACCTTGCTGGCTAGAACACATTGATCGGCTGCCTTGCTTCTGGTTGAAACTGTGTCTTCTTTCCAATCTATACATTTTGTCCAATGTTTTTGAATGAACTGCTGATCCACATCTCAGGCAACTTGGAACATACTGGATCCTTGCATCATCAAGTGCAATTGAAGTGCACAGGGACAAGTTGGTGGCCATGAACTCTTCTTTAGTCTTGAGATGTCCCCTGAAAAAAGTACAAGGTGATTAAGAAAACATATAAGCAGTTAAATATGTTCTACACAGATGATACGTTAAGTGACAATTTGGGTCATGTGATTACATTTTTTAAAGATAAGATGTTCCTATCCAAATTGACCAGTGATGTAGGGAATCAGCACAGAAGAATGTATTAGCTCCAACACCCCACTTTCTAGTTGTTCAGGATAAAAGTTGGCAGACATAAAGACTTGATATCTAGTCGACCAGTGAACCCAACCCCATCAGACAGCTTTGCAAGTGTATGCAGGCCTCTGCCCCAGGGGACTTCGGAAATACAACACGAAAAAAGTGGAAGTCCCGGTACTTATCATTTCTATGTTTCAGTTAAAGATATCAAATGATGCATGATGCATGAAGAAAAGATGTAGAAATGGATCATGCATGCACATATGCTATTTGGTAATGAACTTCAAAAAGAATTGAGATGTAGAATAACCAAAGAAGTGATGTCGCTATATGAAATGGAAGTTCCTACCACAATGATACAAGAAAATCATCCACAACTTGACCAAATCAAAAATAAATAAAAAATCGTATGACCAGTAAGCAAGTCACAATACTTCTGGAAACCTACTAACCCAAGAACTGATGTATTAAATCAAGATTCTTTCCCTGGTGAAGGTCAGGATATAGGCTTAGGATCTACTAACCCAATAAACAAACTCGTAGAGAAAACACTATTAATATGTAGCATACATCTTCATATGTCTTATTTGTTAGTTTACCAAATTTTCTTTCTACTTTAGGATGAAGATCATATATCAATTTGACTTGGTTTTCAGTGGGTTAAGACAGTGGGAGGGGCAGTGCACAAGATGCACAAGCAAGGTACAAATGAAACTAGGTGGACACATGAACTACAAGGCACAAGGCAGAACCAAACTACAAATAAGATCTACAAAGCATAAAATGGGGCTGTTGTACTTCCATTCAAGATCCGGGTAGGAACTCAGCAAAATAATAATTTTAGCATTCAAAGAAGGCCTGCTTTAGCACTCTATAAATTGTAATTTGTAGGAATAGAAGAATGTTTTAGTGAGGAGAGAGAGATGTATATTAAATGCTGCAAGTAGAAGAATATGTGAAAAAAAGTTTCTGATGCAAAGTCAAAAGTCAAATATGTAACAGTTCTAATAAAAGTAAAGAAACAAAAACTTTTTTTTGATGCAAGACAAAAACAAGGAACATATTATGCAGTACAAGACATTGGAATAATAGACATAGTCAAGCTATATATTTATATTATCCCTCTTAGCACAATGTTTATCTAAAACATGAATGCTGGAGAGGAGGCCATTCTCAGACCAACCCTCTAAAGAGTGACAAATCGAAGTATATCTCATTAACTCTTTGGAACATTCAAGCTGGAAAGAAAACACACAGAATAATTTAGAATGTTTTATTATATATTTTGCCACATTTATTGGAAACATCTGGTCATTTGATCAGATGACTCTTTTTTGGAAGGTGGATCAGATGACTGTTGTTAAAATGCTAGCTGCCTAAAGGATATGTTAAAAGCATGCTAATAGTATCTTTAACAAGAACCATCTGATCAAATGATCAGAGAGATTATAGCATCCTTTCATTGGCTTGGTACAGTGTGCTAAGGCATGAAAGATCTCATCATGTAAGTTGTAACGTCGGAGGGGGGATTGGTGGTATTTTGGTGGGCTACCTTGGTCACTTACCCATTCTCCCTTTACCCCCTGATTTGTCACTGACTTAATGCTTTTCTTGTTGCACCTCTCTAATGCTCAACCACCATATTCTCTGCCCCTGAAATCAGTTGCTGAGTTTTAATAATAATAGCAACCCTCCGCATTGCCAGGATCCTTCTTAAAATTTTTAATGTTTCCCATTTGCAAATCATGTATTGGAAAACTTTTAAAAATTAACATGTCCATTGTCCATTGTCCATTTCTCAATCATCATAATAGTTCTAGAAATTTCAGAAATCATTTTTGCATAAAGTTTGGTAATAACATTTCATTTATCACCTCATAAGGCTACAATTCAAGCTGCAACTTCACAAAGGCTATTATCACAGTTCATCTTGTTTGCTCGTACCTATGTTTTATTAATTAATAAACTCTTAAGGGCATATGTGGCAGACTGTTTTCTAGCATTTCTGGGAGGTTTCTGATCCTCAGGTTTTCTCCACATGCCCCGCAAGCAACCTTGTAAATTTCCATCAATATGCTCCTAAAAATTCTTCATGAATATCCTTACCTGCTAACTGGTGACAATAGCTGGAAGCAGGCAACATAGAATGCTAGTTCCATCCTCTAGATTACTATCCAGTGTGAAATTTCTGGAACAGCATTCATAAAGTTGAGTTTCTCAAGGATGTCGGTGTCAAACCCACATGCATAAACAGGTTTGTGTCAGATAGAACAAGGCACCATCATGTTCAGGTATTTACCATTGAATCCCTTTAGGCCCAAGGCAATCCTACCGCCACATACTACTACTATGCGGTAATAGACATGGTAACTGCATCCTTGACCACAGAAGTAGAAATCATATAGATGGCAGGAACTTTGCAATAAAATAAAAACGTCTCCCAAGAGAGACATGCCTGCCCGGAATCCTTCATAGTTACCATAATATGCCAACCTCTGTTCAAAAATAAGCACTAGTGGTTAAAACATGGCAGCCAAAGCATTCCGCTTTAGCATTTAGTAGTATGTATTTCCCATTCGAAAAAGCAGAAAAGGTATTTTGACAAGATTCATCCTCACTAACCAAAGATTGACCATTCGAGTCTGCAGAAAGATTCCTACATGAGTTTATTTCAATCGTCCCCATGCACTGTCCCCGATACTCCTATCCCAGGACATTAAAAATTCGCAAACTGAAGGCATAAACACGTAACGAGAGATACATATCGGTGTATATTTGGATAAAAACTGTTCCCTCTTCCCTATGTGCCACCATGTGCTCCCATGGCAACCTTGGCGCCACCACACGAAACCACAACCATTTTTTTTTATATCTATGGAGACATATGGAGGAAAAGATGGAGCCTTTTCCCCCGTTTATGCTTTCTTCAGGAAGAGTTTCCTCACGGGCAGCCGCAGTAGAGGAGCAGCTCCACATGGGAACAATGGTGCCTCCACACGAAACCAGCACCCATTTTTCTATCTATGAAGGCAAAGATAGTGCCTTTTCCCTCGTTTATGCTTTCTTAAGGTATGGCGTTCTCATGGGCAGCTGCAGTGCAGTAGCAGCAACAATTAACTCTGTGCGGAAAAACAGAAAACAATGACAGAGAAGAGAGCAGAGAGAAATGGAGCTTACAAGGATTCTCCGGTGGGGGGAGAAGAAGCCGCCGGGATGGATCCGCCTGGTAGGAGCCTCCGGCACCACAGAGCTCCGTGTTTGCCTTCCTACTCGCAGGGATGGAGTGGTGGGCAACGGACTCGGTCACTGCCCCGCCCCCCCAATCCCCCGGCACCTGCCTTGGGTGGGCGAGCCACCGTCTACGAACGCTTCCCCTTGGGCCACGTAGCACCCCAAGTGGAAAATGAGATATTGTAAATCTGTTTGTTCGAAGATTTTTTTGAATTTTTTAAATAACTTTATTTAAATGTTCAATCATAACTTATTTACAAAATTATATCACATTTTTACCACTAGGACAATTTTTCATGTCACCCATGTTAACTTAGTTTTGTCACCTCACCACATTCTATGTCATTTGGTGGGGCATGGTCTCTCTCTCTCTCTCTCTCTCTCTCTCTCTCTCTCTCTCTCTCTCTCTCTCTCTCTATGTGCACGCGTGCGTGCGCACTCACGCGGTGGAGATGTCGATGTCAAAAGGAGAAATATCTCTCTCTCTAATATATATATATATATATATATATATATATATATATATATATATATATATATATATATATATATATATAAGGGTGTCGATGCTCGAGAGGGGCAAGTAAACTATAGCCCGGTGGCAGAGATGTCTGATGAGAACATCACGGGTAGCAAGGGCTACGGCAATTGCCCGAGATAAAGCTAGTGAGAGCGCGACCGGAGAGGTGCTCGACGGTTTGGTGGAACTGATATTATGTAGTCAACTAGGGTTACCATTGTGAGGAGGAAGAAAAGGTGAGAAGGAGAGAGAAAATATTAAATAAATAGATATCTTAAATTATAGATCATTGATATTATATCCGGTTGTAAGATTTAAATTCGGATCCGGTTAATAGGATCCGAGTGCACCTGTTAGGTTTCAAATCTAGATAGAGTTTTAGCGCGATCAAAAGATCTAATCCATATCCACTAACATGACAAAACATATGTGGGTAGATTTGATGGTTGAAATTTTTTTTTTAAATTAGAATGAAATTGTGTAAATTAAAATAAAATTACGTAAATTAGATCAAGAATATGTAAATTGAACTGAACAAAATAAATTTGACTGAAAATGTGTAAACTGGATCAATAAAGTGATAATTAGATCTACAAATTGTAAATTATATCAAAAAAGTGTAAACTAGGTCAAAAAATGTAAATTACACCAAAAAAAATGTAAAGTGGACCAAACAAAGGGTAAACTGAATCCCAAAAATATAAAGTAGATAAAAAATATAAACTAGATCTAAAAAATGCAAACAGAAAGTTTTGGGTATCTTCCCTGCACTGCACCCTGAGGAACAGCATCTCGGTGAGCTGGCGGTTCCAAGCTGTGGTGAGCAATCCAGCGAGCGGCTCCGGTAGTGCCATGCACCACACGAGCAATTAGCATGCCCCGGGTCCTGTTGAGAACCCGGATGATGTTTGCTGCCTATAGATCTGATCTCCCATGGCCCTCATTTTCCCGTTTCTATCTACCTAGCTTAATTATAATGCTGTTTACATCTGTAATCTGAGTCATAATCTTCTGCAGCTCTCGGGAGTATTGCATGAATGCCCTCCCATAATTACCACTTCCTCATCAGCATATCATTCACCCACAGGTAGAAGCTAACCGGCACTCAGCACACTGCCCTTACCGTCTCCAGTAAAATCTAACCTTCCTCTACTGAACCACCTTGGTATTTCATCTGGCAGACAGGAGGCTTCCACTTGACCCATGAAGGCTACATGAGACTAACAAGATTGCCATTCTCTAGCCCCAATTTCTTGGACCGTCACAGCTTATCAGGAGACACCGACAGTGCGAGCCTGAAGACGGGGAGGAATTCGTTTGTTTATATTGATTGCTTTCCCGTAGTGCCCAACTAGGCTCCCGTACAATGTCTCTAAAACTACGTCATTCCTTCACATTCACCACTCCCACGTGACATATGCACACCCCTCCAGCTCATCAAACCATGGTTAGTCAACTGGATATGACTCTAACCGACTTGGGGGTATCGCACTGGATGATCTGAGCGAATCCGGTATGTGATTTGTCGAGTTTGGCCGAGTCTCATACCACATGTTCGTCACTTCACCGTCACCGCTGCCGCCGGACCTCGTTCGCCATCTCCGTCGCCGCCTTCGGACCTCATTCGTTGTCGCTGCCTCCGGACCTCATTCTACGTCGCCGTAGAGTAGCTTCCTACCCCGCAGAGCTGCGCCATCGTTGGGGAGGGGTGATGTCGGACGGGGTGGGCATTGATGGTATCAGAGCCTTGTTCTGGTTCGAGGGAATAGTGGGAGCAATGGCGGCAGATGAAGGAAAGGTGAGGATCGACAAGTTTGATGGCAAGGACTTCGGTTTCTAGAAGATGCAAATCGAAGACTACTTGTATCAGAAGAAGCTGCACGAGCCGCTTCTTGGAACGATGCCGACAGGGATGAAGAAAGAAGATTGGGATCTTCTAGACAGACAAGCACTCGGTGTTATTCGCTTGACGTTGGCCAGAAACGTCGCCTTCAACATCGTGAACGAGAAGATCACGGCAGGATTGATGAAGGCACTGTCAAATATGTATGAAAAGCCCTCGGCTTCAAACAAGGTATATTTGATGCGTCGGTTATTTAATCTGAAGATGGCCGAAGGTGCTTCTGTTACAGACCATATAAATGAATTCAATTTGATAACAACTCAGTTGAGTTCTATAGAAATAAACTTTGATGATGAGGTTCGGGCCTTGATTGTTTTATCTTCCTTACCTGAAAGTTGGGGTGCAACTGTGACAGCTGTAAGTAGTTCTTCCGGTTCTAGCAAATTGAAGCTTAATGAGGTACGAGACTTGATTCTAAGCGAAGATATTCGCAGAAGGGAATCCGGTGAAGCCTCAGGTTCTGCTCTGAATACAGAGAGTAGGGGAAGAACAAACCAGCGTGGACAAAATAGGAGCAGATCCAAGTCCAAGAAAAGGAGTCAGTCTAAACCCCGCGGAGATGGTTGTTGGAATTGTGGTAAGAAAGGACATTTGAAAAGGGACTGTAGGCTCCTGAAGAAAAAGAATCAGAGTCAGAAACAGGAAGAAGATTCTGCCAATACTACGATAGAAGACGTCCATGATGCACTTATTTTAAGTGTTAATAGTCCCATTGAATCGTGGATCCTAGACTCTGGAGCATCCTTCCACTCTACCTCACATAAAGAAAGTATGTAAAATTATGTTGCTGGAAATTTTGGGAAGATTTATCTTGCTGACGATGAGCCATTAGACATTGTGGGGAAGGGTGATGTTCAGTTAAAGACAACAAACGGGACTATGTGGAATTTGAAGAATGTCAGACATATTCCAGGTTTGAGAAGAAATTTGATCTCCATTGGTCAACTTGATGATGAAGGATATGTCACTACTTTTGTTAGTGGGTGCTGGAAAGTAACCAAAGGTGCCATGGTTATAGCACGAGGTAACAAGACTGGAACTCTTTATATGACTGCAAACAACAAAGATACAGTGGCAGTGGCAAATTCAGAAGTTGAATCCAAGACCTGGCATTACAGACTTGGACACATGAGTGAGAAAGGAATGAAGGTGCTGGCAGCAAAGGGGAAGTTGGGTGATTTGAAGTCCATAGACATTGGGCTATGCGAAGATTGTATCTTCGGAAAGCAGAAAAGAGTCACTTTCTCCAAAGCTGGAAGAAGTTCTAAGCTAGAAAGGTTAGAACTTGTACACACAGATGTGTGGGGACCAGCTCCTGTTCGATCTCTTAGAGGCTCACTCTATTATGTCACATTCATCGATGACTCTACTCGGAAGGTATGGGTTTATTTTCTTAAAAATAAATCTGATGTTTTCTCCACCTTTGTCAAGTGGAAGGCAGAAGTGGAAAATCAAACTGGCGCAAAGATCAAGTGTCTGAGGTCTGACAATGGTGGAGAGTACAGTAATAAGGAATTCAAAGATTTCTGTGCACTGCATGGTATTCGTATGGAGAAAATAATTCTAAATACTCCACAACAGAATGGGATTGCTGAACGCATGAACAGAACCCTAAATGAGAGAGCTAGAAGCATGAGACTTCATGCTGGCCTACCAAAGACCTTTTGGGCAGATGCAATCAGCTGTGTCGCTTATCTGATTAATAGAGGACCTAGTGTTCCTCTAAATGGTGAGATACCAGAAGAGGCTTGGACCGGTAAGCAGGTAACCTTTTCACACTTAAGAGTATTTGGTTGTGTTTCATATGTGCATATTGATTCCAATGACAGAGATAAGTTGGACCCCAAATCAAGAATGTGTTTTTTCATTGGATATGGTTCTGATGATTTTGGATACCGTTTCTGGGACGAAGAGAATAGAAAAATCACTAGAGAAAGGAATGTTATATTCAATGAGAATCTATTATACAAGCATAGATCTGTCATGAAATCTGAAGATGCAGGCCAAGAAACTCAGAAATATGGACATGTTGAGTTGGAGGAAATTTCAGAAGATGATGTGTTGAAGGGATTTCAAGGAAACCCTGAAAACACTGAAATGCAACCAGAGTTAATCACACCCGAGGTTCAACCAAGAAGATCAAGCAGATTGCCTAAACCGACTGAGCGGTTTTCTCCTTCTTTGTACTATTTATTGTTGACTGATGCTGGTGAACCTGAGTGCTTTGATGAAGCTATGCAGGTGGAAGATTCTATCAAGTGGGAGTTGGCAATGAAAGATGAGATGAACTCCTTACACAAAAATAAAACTTGGGTGTTGACTGAACTACCACCTGGCAAGAGCGCTTTGCACAACAAATGGGTTTATCGGATAAAAGAGGAACATGATGGCAGCAAGAGGTACAAAGCAAGGTTGGTTGTGAAAGGTTTCCAACAGAAGGAAGGTATTGATTATACTGAAATTTTCTCTCCAGTTGTCAAGCTAACTACCATTAGATTGGTGTTGAGTATTGTCACTGCTGAAAACCTGCACTTAGAACAGCTTGATATTCAGACTGCTTTCCTCCATGGTAATTTGGAGGAGGACATCTATATGGCACAACCAAAAGGTTTCCATGAACATGGTAAAGAAAATATTGTTTGCAAATTAAACAAAAGTTTATATGGTCTGAAGCAAGCCCCCAGACAATGGTACAAAAAGTTTGATGGATTTATATGTAACAATGGCTTCATTAGATGCAATATGGACCATTGTTGTTATCTGAAGAAGTTTGATAATTGTTATATCATACTACTGTTGTACGTGGATGATATGCTAATTGCAGGATCAAGCATGACAGAGATTAACAATCTGAAAATGTAATTATCAAAGGAATTTGCTATGAAGAACTTAGGAGCAGTAAAGCAAATTCTTGGGATGAGAATTGTGAGAGATAGAACAGCTGGCACTGTGAAGCTATCTCAAGAAGGTTACATCCAGAAAGTGTTGGGCAGATTCAACATGCAGGATGCAAAACCTATTAGCACTCCTTTGGCAAGTCACTTCAAGCTGTCTAAAGAGCAGTCACCAAAGTCTGCTGAAGAGTGTGAGTCCATGAAGAAAATTCCTTATGCATCAGCTGTAGGAAGTCTGATGTATGCCATGATTTGTACCAGGCCGGACATAGCACATGCAGTGAGAGTTGTAAGCAGATATATGGCAGATCCGGGCAAACAACACTGGGAGGCAGTGAAATGGATTCTGAGATACCTAAAAGGCACCTCAGGTAAATCACTTTGCTTCAAGAAAAGTGATGTTATCTTACAAGGTTTTGTTGATTCAGATCTTGGTGGTGATCTGGACACCAGAAGAAGTACCACTGGATATGTTTATACCTTGGGTGACTCTGCAGTGAGTTGGGTTTCAAAACTTCAGAAGGTTGTTGCTCTCTCAACAACAGAAGCAGAGTATGTAGCTATCTCTGAAGCTAGCAAAGAGATGGTATGGCTGAAAAATTTTCTAAAGGAATTGGACAAGGAACAAGGCAATAGTGTATTGTTTTGTGACAGTCAAAGTGCAATTCACCTTGCCAAGAACCTAGTCTTTCATGCAAGGACCAAGCACATACAACTGAAGTATCACTTCATTCGTGGTTTGCTTGAAGATGATGTTTTACTGCTGGAGAAAATACTTGGTGCAGAGAACCCAGCAGACATGTTCACCAAGGTGGTAACCACAGAGAAACTGAGGCTGTGCAAGTCCTCAGTTGGCCTCCATGGATGATTGATGGAGGGGTGCCGTAGCAGTTTATTTCTACAGTTACATTAAGCAGGGTTAATACATTGAGATGTTTGCTTTGTTTGGAGTTCAGACTCCAAGTGGGAGATTGTTAGAGTGTGGAGTCAGAACTCATGCGCATCTGCACGGGATCACACTCTGTCTTAGGAGCGCATCCACTGCTCCAGGGGAGCATTCACAGCATCAGGGGAGCATGGCGAGCATATGCCATCTCCAGGGGAGCAATCGCTGCCCCAGGGGAGCATCCACTGCTCCAGGGGAGCATCCTCAGCTCAGGGAAGCATGGCGAGCATATCGCATCTCCAGGGGAGCATTCGCTGCTCCAGGGAAGCATCCACTGTGCCAGGAGAGCATGCCAGGAGAGCATGTCATTGTGCGTTCTCGCACGGGAGCATATGGAGTATCAGGGGAGCATCTATGGCCTCTGGTGAGCATCACTGGCGTCAGGGGAGCATTGCTGTCCGGGTTGGATGCGTCGACCTTGTCTGGCGATGCGTCGACACAGTCTTGGCAAATGCATTGATATGGTCTCATACCAGGGGAGCATCTGCAGTCGCTGGAGGGCATGCTCGGTCCCAGGAGAGCATCTGGGGGGACAGGCGAGCATACGTGTCTGATGTATCTCGGAAGAGTGTTTACATTTATTAGGGGTATTATTGTCCTTAATGCCCTGACTAATGACGCCTTAATTTCCTAGTATAAAAGGGCGGGCTGTCTCTTTGTATTAAAAAGGGGTCTGTGATTATCTAGTGGAATCCTGTTGCGGCCGTGGACGTAGGAAGGCTTCTTGCCTCCGAACCACGTAAAAATCCTGTGTGTGTTCTTGTGGTTGTGTGATCTTTCTTCTTCCTCCTCTGCTGTTTGTCCTCCTCATCTGAGTACTCCGGGGTTCTATCCCTAACACTGTTGGGGTTGGGGGGCTGGGAGGGTGATCTGCAAGCGAAGGGTTGGGAGTCTGACGGGGTGGGGGGGGCCTGGGTGAGGGAAGGGGGCTGTGGGGGTGAGAGTGGGGGGAGGACGGGAGTGGACTCTGATCGAGTCGACTCGAGACACATCCGAACTGAGTGATTCGTATCAGATTAGAAAAATCTCAATCCGGTTCGAATCACCTGGTCGACGAACCATGCACGAAACTGCTGAGACATCACTCTTTGTCCCCATCATACAAGCCAAATCCCAGAGTGGCCCAAGATAAGCAGGCGTGTGGGGGAGTTCCAGCCAGTTGGGCAGGCCTCGTTGGAAAAGTTTGGATTTCATTCTTTTTTTCTTTTTTGCAATGGAAGAAGAGATGCTTCTACTTATTTCGAAATTTATCTTAAGATGATCTTCACTTTAACTCAAACTTAAGTCATTTTATTTTGACGGGAGTAACTTCACATGATCCACTTAAAATTGACTTTAAGTCAGATTAACCTGTCACATCTTCACCAGTGGGATAACTTAATCAATTGGTGTCATGTCAAAGCAAAAAAACATAAAGTAGAAAAAATAAATTCACTTAACATTAGTCAAGTTATCTTTAATTCCGAATCAAAACGGGACTTTCAGGTTCAAGATTATGTACTTGGCACTGATCATCTTCCAAAAGCTTCCTCTTCTTTAATCCATGGGCAGAAGGTAGATACCTACTGGCTATATGTTTTTTTTTTCCTGTGAGCTAGTCTGAAACGGACGTGTCTCCATACTCTACTCAATTCTGCTTGATAGCTAACAGGGAATAGGCGGATTTCAAGCTAGGTAGTCTGCCGAATGGATCATGGGTCTCTACTGCAGTTGTGTTCACTCCTATCCCCTCTAATGCTTGCAGTAGTGGCTGTGGCTTTGGAAACCTCCTCAGGGAATGTGAGCCGTGGGGAGCTGTTGTCCCATTCGCCATTTGCCGGAAATCCAGCTGCTAGGCTTGTCCTTCTTCTTATAATTCGCTAAGCTGCCTGCCCCATCAAGGATTCATGTTGTCCTCATGCCTGAGACTCGGCTCCACATTCCCAGCCTTGTAAAAAGGAATAATTCATCTTATAGACCCAGTGATCATGCACCATTCTAAAAGAATGTCGTGGTAGTGTTTAATTAGTCTTCACTAATTACTCTGGTCCAACCCAAAGATATCTCCCTCCAACATGCGTTTCCCATCTTTGCTTTAACATCATGGCCCGGTCCACCTAGCTAATTACCCAATGTCTCTTCTCCACCCATTACATGAGGTGATCGAGTCATTTCTTGAGCTCTTTCGGGCCGGCAGCTAAGCATGAAAAACCTTACTTGATTACAAGGGTGGGTTCCACTTTAAACACCCAATCACAAAAGGGACATGTTAATTTAGGAGTATTCCCACTAAAAATTATCCCAACGGCATGAATGCGACGTATAAAATGCAATGAGAAATATGGTGGGCAAAGGAGCCGTACCATCTCCTATCGCATCGGAGAGGATGATGGGGAAATTGGCCGAGGAAACCGCCGAGGGTTGTGACGTAAGGCTATCATTTGAAAAACAGTAGGTATAGGGTCTTTACAAAGCATCACTGTTGAAAAGGACTTGCTGAATCGTCAAGTTTGGAGGCATGCATGCCTTCCAAGCTAGGCTTGGCACACCATCATCATGTCAGCTTTGAGTAAAGGTGAAGATGGCACTCATCACCCATTCATCACTCCTCAATTCCGCACTCCAACAAGGAAAGTGGGGTTTGGAGGACATGGAGATGTAGCTTTGGGCCATGCTGTGATACTATTAATTATGAGATAGACAGATAGAGAGAGAGAGAGAGAGAGAGAGAGAATCCACCGGATTGATATCGATCTAGACAGGGTTCTCATGGACATATGTATACCCTTTTGATAAAGCTGAAATCTATCACGTACGGCTATCAAAATGGGTAAATGCCCCGGCACCCAAAAACTCAAAACGCTTCGGTTTATACGAATTTTCCGTGGAAGCTAACTGAAGAGCCAGATCTGAGCCTTTTGCAAGACTGAAATCAGACCATAGTACTTGAACCATTTTCATTCACACCAGGTCTTCTTAATTTCTGGGTACGATGTTCCTGTGTGTTTTTGGGTCTGCTCAGATCGACCTGCACGTCCCACACACACCACGCCCGTAAACAACATGTTTATTCTCTTATCAGCAACCTCTAAATTGAAAAGTTATGCCTTCTTGAAGGTGAAGCCCTAGCTAGTCATCACTTCACTTGTGAAAGATATCTATCGGCCTGTTTACGTTGAGGGTCGATCAGAAAATTGACTCATATAATTAAGCAAGTGGCAAATTAAAGGAACATGCGCGCATCAAAACTGATCGATCTGGTAACAGATGTACGATGGCCTCTAGCTAGTTCCGTGGCTTGCCTGCCTTTTCTCATCATGCACTTAACTCTGCATGATATGATTGTTGCTTGAAGGACCATCCTATATCAGACGGCCGGCCACGAGTGTCGCCCAGCATCCTGGAGATAGATATCTGCCTCTATCTAGTGTTGTGGCCTGTGGGGGGGAGAAGGAAGCAATTACTGGACCCATCTGTCATAATATAATACATCAAAGTCATCGTAAAAGTTTGGTGTATTTTTCCATGGTGTAACACCCTGCAGCCAATAGTGTGTTCTCTTGTTTTGCTTACTTCATGCATGTTTATAATCGACAAAGTTATTTTACTGATCCTGTGTCGACTGGACATGAGAATGCTGTGAGCTCGACGTGGACAAGTCTGGACTACTCATATACCATTAATGGATGCTCTAATTAACACAGGCCATAGAGCTGGGCTTTTGATGCCTAACCTTGCACATGCAAGAGAATGGAATCCGCAACTTATGCACTAACATTGCCCTGACATATATATATGCTCCCACACAAACACAAAGGCTGGGAGAGAAAGTAGCTAGCCAAAGGTGAGAAGGTGCTTTATATCTCCTCCGGCCAGACCTGCAGGTTAATTAAAGTGGAAAAGCCTGAGCTTTTTACTTCCTCCCCATTCGTCCCCCACATCAAAGCTAGCAGTAGATGCTGGTAAAGTGCGCAGCCAGTGATCCCATCTGAGATATCAGGATGTGTTTGTTTATTCATGCGCCTGGCTAGAAGCACAAATTAAAGGTTTGGCGTGCACTACTGCTCTTTCTCAAGCACAGGAATATTCTCTTAATTTTTGCCCCTGAGCTCAAGGAACTAGATGGTTGGGTTTTGTTTTGCTGCGAGTGCGTTGAAGTCATGCATGGATGATCGATCGATGGCGCCCAATAGTTTTATTTTACACATATACACTTTTATAGTTTGTCATATTTGTATTATACACTTAAGGTCATGGATGATTGTGTAAACTCTAAAATATCCCTGAATATATCCAAATAGTTGTTTTGATATCCTTGTCGTGACCTAAGAAGAGTTTGAGTGATAAAATAATGAACCTACTTTCAAGTTAAATTTTATAGGAACGTGATACACATATATTAAGGGTCTTAATTTTTCGAATTTTTATCAACATTCTTCATGCATGGCATCCTTTAAGAATATTTCTTTGATAATGTCGACTGTATAAGAATTGGAAGTGTATAATTAATTACAACCAATTAGAAGTAGTCGGGGATATTTTTGATAATTCATTAAAATTAGGGGTATATATAGTACATGTAATTAATATAAGTGTATGTATCAAAAAAATCCTTTTTTATGATAGATTCAAGAGCAAATTATTAGAACATTGAGCAACATTATAAAAAAGCTCGAAATTGGAAACTTGGAATTTCTTTCTAGGATGACTGCAAATTTTGATGGATCAAAATAAAAGTTGAGTTGACTAATTAACGAGAGTTGGTCTGAGTTGGGTTAGGGTTGAGCCAGTGTATGCTTATTCCAAATTCTCAATAATGAGAGCTAGGTTGTACACTCGATCAACCTAACTTCTATATATATGACCCATGTTTTAAGAAAAAAATAATATATATATATATTATAATTTTCAAATTAAAACTGAGTTGGATGGAGTAAAAGGTGCTGCACTCAGGTTCATGGGTCGATTGAAATGTTCAAACTAATTTAGGTTTAATTCTGGTTTACTCTTAGTAGGGCCAGATCAACCCGAGTCGCAGTTCTACTTTAATAACCTGGTACAAATTTCAAAATTATTTCGGAAGCTACATGATCTTTCTTGTGTACTTTAATGATTGTGATCAATAATTGCTCAAAGAAAATGATTGCAAGTTTTCTGCCATTTTCCCATTACTGTATATTAGTTGGAATTTGCAACTCTCTTTCTCTTAGGGCTGCTTGTTTGATGTAAAACACTATTTTACTGTGAGGGGAACTCGGTTGATATTAGTTGAGTTTTTTCTTTCTTTTGTGGACTTTACACGATCGAATTATAGATAAACCGAGCCCTTGATATCGCACTGTATCAGCAAGCTTTACAGTGTTTAGAATCTTAGACTATCACATAATATACGACGAAGCTGTTCTTGTGAGCATTTCGTCGAACAGCTTCTCCTTACGCAACAAAGTGGGGACGGAAAATGGCGTGTGTGCTGAACAAAATACCCATGTCTTCGGCCCCTCCCCGGGCACGAGGATGCGTGTGACATGGCACACAAACCTTTGGGGAAGTTTAACAAAGGGGACCCCGCCGGGTGGTATCAATCCTGTGAGCTCCGCGGGAGTTCATTGACGGACGTCTCCTTCTCGTGGTCTCACTCGTTGAGGACAACGACCTGCGAGAGCACACCGATGGCACACTTTTTATTTTTGAGATTTTCACATCCATATCCCTATAAAATATAATATTTATATATATCCCTTATTTTTACCACATTATCATATATATCACTCGTATATCTCATATTATTATAGTTATACTCCTGTGATTCTCATATTATTAACGCCGACGTATATATTCTGGAAATAAACTCACGAAAATCGTTTAAAATATAATATCTTGAAAATATCCTTACATTTTCAAGAGAGAGAAGTCCGCCACCTTCTCCCACCCTCTCTTACCTCGAGCAACTCCCCTTCCCCCTCCCTCTCCCCCCACCTCAAGCGAGCTCTGACACCATCTTCCCCACTCGACGAGCATCCCCCCCACCCCTCTAGCTCTCGCGAGTAAGGCCCCCTCACCGCTCCTTGATTTACCCCCCCCCCCCCCACCCCTCCTTGCATCACCCTCTCGCCTCCCACTCTCTTCTCTTTTTCTTCTTCTCCTCCGTAGCGACCGCCTCCCATGGTGGCCCTCTCCATCCCGCCCTCCTCCTCCTCTTCTGGTTCTCCACTCTCTTGGCCCCTCTTCGGATTCGACAACCTCGATAGGAACCCTCTAGCTCCCAAGACGCCCCCCTTTCTCCCTCCCCTCTTCCCCCACCAAGAAGCATAAGAGTAGGACCCCCTGGAGTCCCAACTGCCCACCTTCAAAGAGCATTGCAGGGAGGATGCCGATGGGATGCAACAGTAGTAGCAGGAGCCGGTGCCGCAGGCGCTTTAGAATCCCAACTTGGGAACCCTAGTCCCGTCGTGCAAGAGTAGCCACCTCCGCCATTGTCGCCTTCCTCCCTCTCAGTGCCCGGGGCACCTGGGCCCCCCGGTGAAACCCCCAGTCACAACCCCTGACCCCCTCCCTTCCCTTACACATCTACAACCCTCTCCCCCCAGCCCCCGCCCCTGACCCCCCTCCATCTCCTCACACATTTGCAACCCCCCCAGCTCCAACCCCCAACCTCCTCCCTCTCCTCACAGCTCTACAAGCCTCCTCCCACCCTACCCCTCGATGAACTTCCCAGTCATAGCCCCTAAAGCCCGGTGAACCCTTAATTAGCCCTCCATCCATCTCTCTCTCTCTTACGAAACCGCCCCCAACCCCCTCACTCTAGCACCCTTCTCCATTGTTCCTAGGGCTGTCAATGGGCCGAGCTCGGGCCAGGCTTAGGTCGGCCCGGCTCGGGCCCGACTTATCAAGATTAAGGCCCGAGCCCGACTTATGTCGGGCCGGGCTGGGTCGGGCCCGACATTATGTAAAAAATACAAAGTTAGACTAAGGTTCGGCCCGGCCCGACAACTTAAATAAAATAAAAAATAATAAAAAATAATAGCTTTAATAATATAGATCTTATAATCTCATTAAATTAATTAAAATTTTGATATTAATTATATAATTTGTGTGAAAAAAGAGTTTTAAACTTTCTAATTAAGTAAAATAATATAATTTTAAGTAAATAGTTTTTAAAATTTTGATATTAAATAAAAAAAGAGAACGGGTCGGGCCGGCCGAACTCAAAACCCGAGCCCGGCTCACGAGTCCAGTCAGGCCGGGTTTTTAGGCCCAACTAAAAACCCTCGGGTCGAAAAAGACCTTGCGATCTAACCCGAAATCGGACCAGGCCCGCGGGCCTATCAGGCTAGCCCAGCCCACTGACAACTCTAATTATTCCCCACATCTTCAAGGAGAGAGGAAGAATAGGAGGGAGATGATCATGACGGCAGCCGTCTGGCCACTACTTTTGTCGGCACTCGTCATGGATGGAGAGAGAGAGAGAGAGAGAGAGAGAGAGAGAGAGAGAGAGAGAGAGAGAGAGAGAGAGAGAGAGAGAGAGAGAGATGCTAATTAATTTGAGGGTAAATTAGTAATTATTTCTCTTAACTCACATTTCTCGAGTTAAGAAAACGGTGGTTACAACGAGGATATAACCGCAACAATCATAGATATATTAAGAATATATGTGATAATATGTAAAATACAGGAGATAAATTTAAATATGATATTTTATAGGAGTATAAATATAAAAGCTTTTTTTCTCTCCGCCGTGTACGTAAGCTGATCAGGCAAACCCCGGGAAATTTTGCTCCCCCCATTAGAGAGTTACAAGAAAAGAGGAAGCTTTATGGGTGGTGGGATTATCCCATCTTCTGCAATTTTGGTGCAGAAAAATTACCTACAACAGCTGGAGTTCC
This sequence comes from Amorphophallus konjac, assembly GCA_022559845.1. Classification (NCBI taxonomy): domain Eukaryota; kingdom Viridiplantae; phylum Streptophyta; class Magnoliopsida; order Alismatales; family Araceae; genus Amorphophallus; species Amorphophallus konjac. The sequence continues at coordinate 45,933 of JAHNEJ010000725.1, read as the reverse complement.
TTCGGATGGTTGTCTGTTTCTGCGTGAAACCTCGCCCTCCCATGGCTTGTTTTGTGGGATTTAGACAAAAAATGTTGGGTATGCTTTTCCTCTGTCGATTAGAAAAAGAAAAGAAAGATGGTGAAGGAACCAGGGGATGATGGTCTGTATAATATGATATTATCATCCTTTTTTTCATACTTTTTGCCTGTTGCATGTCCTCATCCCTGCTGTATGTGGTCTGCGTAGTAGAGGGCCTCCTCCGAGAGTCAGGTGAAGTCTTTTTGGTATCCACAGGAACTAGGAGGAGTGCGGGAGAAGGGTGGTTGGCGGTTCCCAAAAGCCTCTCTCTCTCTCTCTCATACTCTTCAGTCTTCACTGGGCATACTTCAGCGCGCCTGTGAAGGAAGTCCACACTCCTATTTAAACCCCATTGCCCATTAGCCACCCATCTCTCTCTCTCTCTCTCTACAACCCACCACATTATTCACTTCTTGGAAGATGGCTCGCCGTAGTATCTGGTATTATCTGATTTCCTTTGTTGTAGCCGTCCAAATCACCTGCTGTTTCTCCTCTCAGGTGAGTTCTTTTCTTGGTGGTTTGTTAGCCATGTGGGATTTCCCTCCGCTTAAGCTTCAATGTCTTTGGTTTATCCCTCTGTATCCTCTTCTTTCTCATGTCTGTCCCTGCTAACTGGGCTTTGAAAGGTGTATGTTGTTTACATGGGAGGCAAGACTAATGAAAGCCAGGATGAGGTCTTGTGGCGAAACAACCAACTTCTAACTGCTGTCCATGGAGGGAGGTCAGATATGTCCCGTTTCAAAGCTCCTGATGTTATCAAAAACCAAAAAAAGGTCCACATGTTTGTATCTGTGTAGTTCACTTTCCTTGTGTTAATGATAAAATTGGGGTTCTGCAGTGTGGAAAAGGCTAGAGAGTCACATGTTTATAGTTACAGCAATGGTTTCAGAGGATTTGCTGCCAAGCTGACAGAGGAGCAAGCATTGGCCATGGCTGGTAACTTGGTACCTGTTAAAATCTTTTATATGCATAAGCTTAGATTGTAGATAAGGCCTGAGCTTTCTCTCTCGGTCTTTTTTTAACTGTTGGAGATTTGATGACCCAGATATGCCTGATGTGGTCTCGGTGTTTCCAAATTTGAGGAGGCAGTTACATACCACACACTCGTGGGACTTCATGGGTCTGGCAACCGATGAAGCTATGGAAATCCCAGGCTTCTCAACAAAGAACCAAGAGAATGTCATCATTGGTTTCATAGATACTGGTGAGGAGGCTAACTTGGGTTCATCTTGGAAATTGATAATGTAGAATACTCTTGAGCTCTGCAATCCTATCTAACATCATTTCTGGTGGAATTTCAGCTAGGGATGAATGGATGATGTGTTACATCTTTCTTTAGTTCGTTTGCTGAACTGGTTCATTGTTCTCCCTTCCACCCCCGCCCCCCCTTCAGCTTTCAAGCTTGCATGGCCTTTACATTTTATACCCCCAGATTTTGACATATAACTGTAGTATATTCCTGGTGGTTTTGAATACCCCGCGGTTAATTTGGACCTCCTCTCCATGGGTGTGAGCGTGTGACAAATGTGACAAATGCGGCTATTTATTATGCTTGTCCTGATTTGGCGGAGTCCTCTGTAATTCCTATTTTGTCAATAGTTTTGGCTGTATACAGAGCTTTTTGTTTTGTCAATGGACCATTGGTGGATAAGTGTTATGTGGTTAGGGTTAGCTACAAGTGTAAAGACATGCGATCCTTTCAATAAGTTAAGAGTGGCATGCAAACAAGCCCCTGTATCAGCATTTTGGATCTTACAATCGGATCATGCTAATCATCTTGAAATCTTATGTTTTTCTTGGTTTCTTTAAGATGTTTGTTAAAATTATTTGTTTCTTTAATTGGTTAGAAGGAAGAGTAGGTTCCCAAGTACTTCTATACAATCACATAATTTATAACCAATAAAATGGCACACCAAGCAACATTCCGTTATTAAAGGTATTTTCTAAGGTGCCACTACGGGTTATTTTCTTGCTAATTTTCTGTTATTCCGGATTATCATATTTTTTCCATTCAGGAATATGGCCAGAATCTCCAAGCTTCAGTGATGCCCAAATGCCTGCAGTGCCTACAAGATGGAAGGGACAATGTCAAAGTGGGGAAGGGTCTAGTAATTTCTCTTGTAACAGGTCTGTTTGTTGTCCTTTATGGGTTTATTAAAGATGCATACAGTTACCTTTGGTTGTTTCTTGTAAACTGCTGTCTTTTTCTTATTTAATCAGGAAAATAGTTGGTGCAAGGTATTATCTAAGTGGATATATGGTTGAAAATCAGAAGAATGAATTCTCATCTGGATCAGATGGTGCAATTAAGTACAAGTCTCCAAGAGATAGCTCCGGTCATGGAAGTCACACAGCATCAATAGCTGCCGGGCGGTATGTGAACAACATGAACTTCAATGGGTTGGCTGCTGGAAGTGCGAGGGGAGGAGCACCACTTGCTAGGATTGCAGTGTACAAGACTTGTTGGGATTCAGGCTGCTATGATGCAGACATTTTAGCTGCCTTTGATGATGCAATTAGAGATGGAGTAGATGTTTTGTCTTTATCACTTGGCCCCGATTCACCTCAGGGAGATTACTTCAATGATGCAATCTCTGTCGGCTCATTCCATGCTACTAGTCATGGTATCATGGTCGTATCCTCAGCTGGCAATCTTGGAACCAAAGGCTCTGCAACTAATCTTGCACCATGGATGCTCACAGTAGCTGCTGGATCAACAGATAGAGACTTTGCTTCTGACATTGTACTTGGGGATGGAACTAACATCGTGGTAAGTGAACTGCTTTAATATAGTGCACATCAGATTACATGGAGAATCTATACTTAATTTCTCATTTGCGAGAGATTATTGAGAATTTTGACCATATCATGTCTAGGGGGAGAGCCTGAGTACTATAAAAATGAATATGTCAGTGAGGATCATCTCTGCTTCACAAGCAAATGCAGGATATTTCACTCCATATCAGTCAAGGTGAGTGAGCTGGGGGTCGAATCAGTCACCTCCCTGGTGATTTGCTTGTTGATTCTTTTGATTAGTGTTGTTATTGACTTACGCTCTTTCTTTGTAGTTACTGTTTGGAAAGCTCTTTGAACAGAACGAAGGCTAGAGGAAAGGTTCTTGTTTGCCGCCAAGCTGGTAGTTCTTCAGAATCCAAGCTAGAAAAGAGCATGGTGGTGAAGGAAGCTGGCGGCGTTGGAATGATTTTGATTGATGAATATAATGGAGATGTGGCTGTTCCTTTTGCAATCCCTGCAGCAAGTGTTAGCAGAGGGGCGGGTGATAGGATTCTGTCTTATGTTAATCACACAAGGTCTGATTTTGGGTGCCTGCTGTTAGAATTCCATGTGTTGTTTCCAAATTCATCCTAATTTGATATTTCCTTGAGGATGTTTACAGGAAACCAAGATCACTCATCTTACCTGCAAGGACCATAACAGGATCTAGGCCCGCCCCTTGGGTAACATCCTTCTCCTCAAAAGGTCCAAATGCCTTGAATCCAGATATCTTGAAGGTATGTGATATTCTAGTTTAGTGGTTCTAATTTTTTGATCCTATATTGCTATCATTTGACACATTGAATTCATGTAAAATATAAAGCTCCTTTGATTGAACATAAAGAATGTCTAACAAGTGCTGCATCCATGGTGGTTTCATTTTTATAGCCTGATGTTGCTGCACCAGGGCTAAATATCTTAGCTGCTTGGTCTCCGGTGGTTAGGAAAATGAACTTCAACATTCTCTCCGGGACATCCATGGCTTGTCCCCATGTAACAGGGATAGCAGCATTGATAAAAGCAGTATACCCCTCATGGTCTCCTTCTGCAATCAAGTCTGCAATTATGACAACAGGTGAAGTTCTTTCTCCAACATTTTGTGCATCTTTATAAGCAAATTTTCAGGCTTGAACTCAGCCATAGATTTGGATCCAAAATTCCTTCTTTCCACAGTCATTTGGCTGCATATTTCTGATTATTCATCAAATTGTCTGGGCACTTGCCCAATTGCTTGGATAAGACTCTTTTCCTAAGTATATTTTTTAAATCTGATTTAATGTAAAAATTTCAGCCACTGTATTGGATAGGAATGGTAGTGCCATAAAAGTTGAACCTGATGGAAGAGTGGCAAACCCATTCGATTATGGGTCAGGATTTGTGAACCCCGTGAGAGTTTTAAATCCTGGCCTTGTTTATGATGCACAACCTTCGGATTACAAGACGTTCCTTTGTTCAATTGGCTATGATGACGAGTCCTTGCGCCTGGTAACTGGAGACAAGAGTGTATGCAATAAGCCATTCCCACCAGCATCGAACCTGAATTATCCAGCGATTTCAGTGCCAGATATCAAGGGCAGCTTCTCAGTTGTGCGAACTGTAACCAATGTTGGTGAACCCAGAAGCATTTACCGAGCTGTTGTATCTCCACCATCGGGCATCAATGTGACTGTGATTCCAAAGGTTCTTCTCTTCAACAACTATGGCCAGAAGATTAATTTTACTGTGAACTTCACGGTAGCTGCTCCCTCAAAAGGCTACATGTTTGGGTCGTTGTCGTGGAAGAGTAAAGACATTAAAGTAACTAGCCCTTTGGTTGTCAGAGTTTCCTCCTTCAACAAGGGATTGCTATGATAAAACGCAGAATGTTGTTCCCAATCTCTTGGGACCGTTTATAGTAACACAACACCGTACAAGTATCTCACAGTTTGTTATAGGTTGATGGGCTTTTTTAATTTCCGTTACACAAAGGTACTGAAATTTGTATCCAAATTGTTCATATGTCAATTCTTTAATACAGGAGCTCCTTTTTGTACGCAGATGAGATCAAATTATTTTCAATGTCTTAACATTGTGTGTTTTCTTTTTTGGGTTTTTTGCATATTAGTCCCTATAAACTTAGTGAATTGTCGATTAGTCCCTCCACTCTGAATATTATTTTAATAGTCCCTATAATCTTAGTCGTTACACGTTTAAGTCCCTACCGTTCATTCAGTTAACTAAACTATAGTTACCTTATACTAAAGGTAATGAAAATACTAACTTATCCCTGGGTTAAGTGTGAGAGTCTGAGAGAGAGATAGAGAGAGGGGTGCCTCCCCCCTCCCCTGTGACCTCTCCCTCCACCGCCGGCCGCCCTCCCCCCTCCCCCTCTGGCCGCCCTCCCCCTCCGACCGGCGCGACCTCCCCCCTCTCCTGCGACCTCCCTCCCCCCTCCCTCTCCACCTCCAGCCTCCCTCCCCCCTCTCCTGCGACCTCTCCCCTCCCCCTCCGGCCTCCTCCTCCCGGCCTCCCCCTCCCGGCCTCTCTCCCCCCCAATCGCGGCCGCCTCCCCGTCATCCTCTTCCCCCTCCCTGGACTCCTCTCCGCCGTTGTTGATCCCCCATCCTAGACTCCTCCCTTCTATAGTACCGCCGCCGTACGGAGAGGAGGCCCAGAAGCGGTCGCTGTGGTGGAGGTGGTCGGAGGTGTGTGGAGGTGGTGAGGGTGGCAGGGGGGCTGCCGCGGTGGCGTGTGCGACGTGGTGTTAGAGGAGGAGAAGGCTGCCAGGGGTGGGTTGGTGGCTACGTGGCCACGGCCGGTGGCGGAGTGGAGGCTGGAGGGGAGGCTGCGGGGTGGTAGCAGGAAGAGGAGAGGCGGGCGATCGGCGACGTGGTGTGGGGTGAGAGAGAGGGAGAACGAGAGAGGAGACCGCTCTCTTTCGCCGACCGTCGCGTGTCTTCCACCGTTGACTACCACTATTCCTGATGGGAGAGGGCCAAGAAGCGGTGCTCTGTTTCTTGACATTCCCTCCCCTGTTCCGGGTGATGCCCCCTCATCGGCCTCCCCTGTGCTTTGTCCGGTGGCTGCACCGCCTGGCCTTGTTCTCCTGTCGTCGCCTTCGTCGTTGTGAGGAACGATAAGATTTGATTGCCTGACTAATTTCCCACTAGTTTGATATTAGATCTTCCTTGGACAGAAGTTAGATATGACCGGATGAGACCAACTGGCTGGCTGAGACTACACTTGTTCAAGGCTAAGTAGCATGCAAACTTTGAGTTCTGACTTGGCGCACATCAAAGGGGGGCACATCCACACCTCATTAGTCCAGCTGCTCACCAAACTGTGCAGCAAGTATTTTGTCTTCTTTAATTCTATCACTCTCCTTCCCATGCTTTACCAGTGTCTTCTGCTTGCTTTTGTCACTTGAAGACAATGCACCATATTCATGAGAAACACAGGAAACAAAGTATTAGACGAGTCCCCCCCCTCCAAGCATGGAGATCACTTGAAGACATTGGCAAATGGGAAGGTCGACCTCTCCATCAAGGAGGGTCGACCTCTCCATCAACTAAACTTTGAGTTCTGACTTGGCGCACATCAAAGGGGGGCACATCCACACCTCATTAGTCCAGCTGCTCACCAAACTGTGCAGCAAGTATTTTGTCTTCTTTAATTCTATCACTCTCCTTCCCATGCTTTACCAGTGTCTTCTGCTTGCTTTTGTCATTTGAAGACAATGCACCATATTCATGAGAAACACGGGAAACAAAGTATTAGACGAGTCCCCACCCTCCGAGCATGGAGATCACTTGAAGACATTGGCAAATGGGAAGGTCAACCTCTCCATCAAGGAGGGTCGATCTCTCCATCAACTACCTTCTACACTGGCAAATGGGAAGGTCGACCTCTCCATCAAGGAGGGTCGACCTCTCCATCAACTTTCAAAAGCACTTCCATCAGTTCAGAGGAGAGAGAGAGAGTACTTTTGTTGGTAGTAAATCTTCTCCCGTTCAGAGGAGAATCAGTTTATTCGGGAAATAGATAAAATAACAGATACTGATAGTCAAAAGTTAATCGTATTCTAGTTTTCATAATCACTTTTTTGAGATTTTTGAACAAAGTAGATATTCTGATTTACATTTTGGAACCCCTCTTATTAAAAAGAGAGTATCCCAATGGCTTTCTTTGGCTGGTAAACGCTTCCATGAAATGCAAGGGCGTGATGGCAAGGGCCGATTTGGAAGGGTTACATGGCCTGCAATACAAATTATAGAACTTGCAGAAACTAATGTGTGTGAGAAGGGGAAAAGATTTCCACTTTCAAAATCGGAAATATACGCGGAAAAGCACACATTGGACAGTGCGTCTACGGCGGGGCTCTGCGGTGGCCGGTGGGGCGTCGGCGGTGGGGCGTTTGCGTCTGCGACTGGGGCGTCTGCGGCTGGGGCAGTCCTCTAGGGGCAGTCCTCTGCGACTGGGGCGTTTGCGTCTGCGACTGGGGCGTCGGCGGCCGGTGGGGGCAGTCCGCAGATTGCAACGACGGTGGGGCGTCTGCGACTGCGTATGGGGGCGGTGGGGTGTGCGGTGGCAGGTGGTGGGGTGAAGGGTTTCACAGGGAGAGGGTTATGATAATGATAGTTTAGGATTTTCAACTTTTTTTAACGGAAGGATGGAATATTCCATCGAATATCCAACTGTTTTAACGTCGATGAACTACATGGGCCTTTCTGTAAGAGTTACATGATTTTAAGGACTTTTTAAACAATAGTGAGATTTTAGGGACTAAAAAATAATTCGTCATATTTGTAGGAACTAATATGCAAAAAACCCTTCTTTTTTTCCTATTTTACACAAGCGAAAGGTGTTTGAGATTCAGGTATTCAAGGCATCCATATGAGGATGTTGAATGGCATATTCCAGTTGTTTTCTGCTGGTTGCAATCATTAAGCTTAAGTGAATCACGATGATCTGCTCAATTATTCTTTTAGCTCCTCCTTCCTTGGGCTCATTGCTTCCCTTCTAAAGTGTACAAGTCTCTTTTAAGAGAGAGTCTCCATATGGATCTCTAGTTTTGAGTGCCCAAAATGTTAAAAGACAGCATCGTGAAACTTAATATGTAGGCAAGCCGTTCTTTTGGCCCTTCTGGTTTGTCCCTGTCACCAATACATCATATATATAGCAACCCTAAAAAGCCCCAAAATATCCTCGTACGTATGAATTACGGTATTGCACCACGGAATACCTCCCCGTACTGCTCCAAATGTCTTGACACCTTTTGAATATGAGACATATATATATAATCCCAACATCTACCTTAGAAATAATCTTTCATGCACCAGACCTGAGTCTCAATTGCATTTTATATCAGCACTTATCTTGTATGTTATTGGGGCCGGGTTGGCGGACACTGGACAACATGAACTAGGTGCATGTAATATCCCCGGAATAACTACAGTGTGCAGTTTAACACACTAAACACCAATAAGATTATCCCCGTGCTGGCAACATGAATAAGAAGTCCCACTGTTTTCAACTGTGGTCTCCCCCTTTTTACACAGGTAAGAAGATGCTTCTAAGCAACGAAGAAATTAATGGAAAGTGAGTAGGCACGGTCAGTTCCCTCCAAAACCTGGGACCATGATCATGTTAGAAATATAACAATGATCATGAAATAAATTATTGCATGAACATATTCATTATATGACGGCGCAAATGTTATATACACGTCGTCCACCAAGAATAGGCAAGATCCGATCCAAATCTAAAAAGAAATAACATGCAAGATAGTGCAACAAATAATAAACAAGAAAATCAGATTAGAACACTTAGCCAAGCCGCCCGCAAGGACTGTCCTTAGAGAAGTTATCGCCCCCGTCATACCAGTGCGGCGGAGTCCACGATCTTCCCCCAGGATAGAATGGCTACAGGGATGTATGTCCGCACGAAGACGATCCCTCCTCGACGATAACCTCGGGAACAAGAATTTCTTTGTCAATCCGTGAGAAACAGTGATACAAGGATTTTTAGATCTTCCGTGTCCTCTCTTCTGCTGCCAAAGAACGCTGCGATATCTTCTCCAAAGAAAAACCTGCAGCCCCCAAAAACGCAGCCGCCTCTTGTTATCCGGAGAAAAACCGTTTTCAACACGGTTCTGTTCACCGAATGGCCAAACCCACAGTAAATCCTCACGTGGGTTACAAAGCATCCAAGGACATTTACAAGAAAAACCCACAAAGTCTTTGGGTTTAAAACTAAAACCTTATAACAACCACAATTTCTCCAACATTCCCCCACAAACCCAAAAGAATTTGTGAGAAAACTAAGATTGACAAAAGATGAGCATATCTTGCTTTCAGTGAGGGTACCTTTCGGGTTTGAACCATCACCTGAGTTTCCAATTTCAACCCCCACAGAACCGAAGTGAACTAAGTCTTGAACTTGGCTCCTTTTGTGAGAGTTTCAATTAGAAACAACAAAATATAAGTTCTGGTTATCATCTTCAGGGTTGGTGCTTTATGGCCATGCACCCTTATCCTGATTCATGAGTGTTGATAAGGAAGAACCCACTTCCCTTAACTGCGGCCTCACAGTCACACTCACATAGGTGGGCTTCTCCAAGGATGTACTGCAAACACCCTGCCAATATAGGCTCGAACCCATTCAGAGTTTCACAAAACCCTTCCTATCTTGCAGTACAGACACTTAGAACAGATTATCAGGGGAGAGACACATAGGTACAATAGTACCAACAGAATATTAAAGTGCCACATAATTCTCCCTATAGCTTGTTGTTACCACATTGAACCTACTTCGTGGGATCTCCACTTAGTTAGGTTGGGTTGCTGCCATAGTAGAATCTTCAATGGGTTTCAGTCCCATCCCCAATCTGAATTTTTGAACTTGATTTCTATCAAGTCCTTTGGTCAGTGGATCTGCTGTATTGTCGTTGGTACCTACAAAATCAACAGCAATCACACCTTGAGACACAAGTTCCCTTACAGATTTCAATCTGACTTGGACATGTCTCCTTTGTTTTTGGTTGTACTTTGAACTTTTGATCTTGGCGATTGTAGTCATGCTATCACAATGCACCGAGATCGCAGGAATGGGCTTTCCTATCAGTGGGAGCTCAGAAAGAAGTCCCCTCATCCATTCAGCCTCTGTTCCAGTAGTGTCCAGAGCACACAACTCAGCCTCAAAAGTAGACCGAGACAAAATGGTCTATTTTGCAGACCTCCAGGCAACAGCGCCACCTCCCAAGGTAAAGACATACCCCGAGACACCGTTACTCCCTGAGTTTTGGGCTATCCAACTCGCATCACTATACCCTTCTAAAACAGCAGGGTACTTCCCATAATGCAAGCTTAAGGATATAGTACCTTTTAGGTATCTTAGTATCCTATCCAAGCCCTCCCAGTGAGTACGATCAGGACAGCTAGTATATCTACTGAATCTAGTCACTGCATATGAAATGTCAGGCCTAGTACAGTTAGCAAGATACATCAAGCTTCCTATGATTTGGGAATACCTTAGTTGAGACACTGGTACACCACTCTTGTTCTTGTAGTATGTTTTAGATGAATCATAAGGAGTGCTAACAGATTTACAATTTTGATAACCAAATTTCTCCAAGACTTTCTCAACATAATGAGATAGAGAAATTGATATCCCTTCAACTGAACGAATCAACTTAAGGCCCAAAATCACATTCGCAACTCCCATATCCTTCATTTCAAACATTCTACTCAAGAAGGATTTAGTCTCATTCACAATCCCAATAGAAGTTCCAAACAATAGTATATCATCTACATACAGGCACACAATGATACAAGCATCACCTTTAACCTTGGTATAGACACACTTATCAAATTCATTGACACTAAAGTCAAAAGACATATCAAACTTTTCATGCCATTGTTTGGGGGCTTGCTTCAACCCATAAAGAGACTTAACAAGCTTACAAACTTTGTTTTCATTACCAGGTGCCACAAAACCTTCAGGATGATCCATGTATATCTCTTCTTCAAGATCACCATTTAAAAAGGCGGTCTTAACATCCATTTGATGGATAGTGAGATCATACACAGAAGCCAATGCAAGAAGCACTCTAATTGTGGTCATCCTAGTAACAGTGGAATAGGTATCAAAGAAATCTATTCCTTCCTTTTATTTGAACCCCTTGGCAACCAATCTGGCTTTGTACTTGTCAATGCTTCCATCAGGTTTTAATTTCTTCTTAAAAATCCACTTACACCCAATAGTCATAGAACCAGGAGGTAAATCAACCAATTCCCAGGTACCATTAGAGATAATGGAATCCATTTCACTCTTAATGGCTTCCTTCCAATGCTTTGCTTCAGGTGAAGTCATAGCATCTCGGAAAGTAGTGGGATCACCCTCAATCTGGTAGGTGATAAAATCACTTCCCAAATCCTTGGCAATTCTTGGTCTCTTACTCCTTCTTGGTTCCACTAATTCCTCTCGATCAGTAGATTCAAGATTAGTATTGGAGGTCTCAACCCCCACATTGAAATCCTTTCTACATGATCAGGAATAGAGATAGAGGTGCAGGGAACATTTTCAGAAGACACTAGATAAGGTACACCAGATTTCATGGGAAACACGTCTTCATAGAACGTAGCATCACGAAATTCAACTATAGAGTTAACAGCTATTCTAGATATCTCAGATTTGATCACTAAGAATCTGAATGCATAACTGTTAGCTGCATAGCCTATAAAGACCGCGTCAACAGTTTTCGGATCTAGCTTCTTTCTTTTGTGTTCAGGGACTAACACTTTTGCAAGACAGCCCCACACTCTAAAATACTTGAAGCTAGACTTCCTACTTCTCCATAACTCTTCTGGACTAGTGTCATTATGTTTCAAGGGTACTTTGTTCAGAATATGGCATGCCGTATTCAAAGCATCTCCCCACATATAACTAGGTAGTCCAGAGTTTTGGAGAAGGGAGTTGACCATATCTATAAAGACTCTATTTTTTCGTTCAGCTATCCCATTAGATTGAGGAGAATAGGGAGCAGTAACCTCATGAATTATGCCATGCCTTTGACAAAATTCAGAAAACAGGTTAGATGTGTACTCTCCCCCTCTATCAGACCTTATCCTTTTAAGAACCTTGGAAGTTTGTGTTTCTGCTTCAGCCTTAAAGATGATAAATTTGGATAAAGCTTCATCTTTAGACTTAAGAAGATACACATAACAGTATCTACTACCATCATCTATAAAGGTGATAAAATATTTCTTATGTTCCCACGTTTGTACACCATTAAATTCACAAATATCTGTGTGGACTAAATCCAAAATCTCAGATTCTCTAACAACAGAGTTAAAGGGTCTTCTTGGTTGTTTAGCTTGTACACAAATATCACACTTATGAGTTTTATCAATGGCATACTCAGGGATCATATTCAGATTCATCATACGTTTCAAGGAATTATAATTTACATGTCCTAGACGTTCATGCCACAATGTAGATGATTCCACAATATTCACAGAATAAGAAGTAGAACTATTATAAATGTCATCCACACACTTGTTCAGAATATTGACTACATGAAATTTAAACAAACCATCTGATAAATAGCCTTTTCCAATAAAAGTCCCTAAATAAAGAAGCACCACTTTATTACATTTGAATGTCAATTCATAACCCTGTTCTACTAAAACAGAACCACTCAAAATATTTCTCCGGATCGATGGAACGTGGTGCACCCTGTGTAGAGAAAGAACACGTCCTGAAGGCAGTCTCAGGTCCACGCGCCCTATCCCCAACACCCTGGAAGCAGTAGCATTCCCCATGGTCACGGATCTGCCATGAATGGCCTGGTAAGACACAAACACGAACTTGTCAGCACATACATGCACATTAGCCCCAGTGTCTACTATCCATTCATTTGGTTCATATATAGTGAATACTTGAGGGTTAACAGAAACATACAATCCATTGTTGGAGCTCGAAGCTTGCTCAGTCCCCCCAATCACAACATTGACTTGGGGACCAGAAGAGTGCTTTTCAGCCTTCTTAGCCTTCTTTGAAGGACAGTCCTTGATGAAATGACCAACCTGTCCACACTCCCAGCATGGTTTCTTTTTGGACTTTTTCTGGATCTTGCCTTTGATGTTTGATTTGTTTTTCAGGTTATCTAGTTTTCCTTTTCCTTTAGGATCTCTTGCCTTAGAAACAGTCATCACATTTGCATTCAGTTCTACAGGCATCACAGGCTTCTGATTTCTATGTTCTTCTTCTATGGCTATAGCAACAAATAAATCATCCAGAGTGAGAGATCCCTTGCGATGCTTGAGAGACATCCCAAAATCCTCCCAAGACTTTGGAAACTTCTCAATAATCGACATCACTTGGAATTTTTCGGGAAGTCTCATATCTGCTTCAGCTAAGCCATGAAGTAACAGTAGAAATTCATGTGCCTGTTCAGATACAGACTTACCCTCAACCATTTGAAACTTTAAGAACTTGGCAACAGAGTACTTTTCAAGGCCTAAGTCCTCGGTATTGTACTTTTTGTCAAGTTCCTCCCACAGTTGCTTAGCAGTTTGAGAGGAAGAACCACTATATACATCAAACAGCATATTGGACAATGCCAATAGAATGCAGCCATGACATATACGGTCACGTTGCTTCCACTCATCGACTACTTTATGACTGTTGGGATCATTCTCATCTAGTTTAGGGCAGTCCGACTCAAGAACTGAAATAAACCCGATTGTGGTAAACCAAATCTTCATACGGTGTTGCCACCGCTTGAAGTGCTGTCCCGAGAACTTCTCGGGCATGCCGGACATATCCACACGGGGTGTGAGCACAGATGACATGGACGACATAATCGATAACTTCTCTAAGATTGTTAGAAATATAACAATGATCATGAAATAAATTATTGCATGAACATATTCATTATATGACGGCGCAAATGTTATATACACGTCGTCCACTAAGAATAGGCAAGATCCGATCCAAATCCAAAAAGAAATAACATGCAAGATAGTGCAACAAATAATAAACAAGAAAATCAGATTAGAACACTTAGTTAAGCCGCCCGCAAGGACTGTCCTTAGAGAAGTTATCGCCCCCGTCATACCAGTGCGGCGGAGTCCACGATCTTCCCCCAGGATAGAATGGCTACAGGGATGTATGTCCGCACGAAGACGATCCCTCCTCGACGATAACCTCGGGAACAAGAATTTCTTTGTCAATCCGTGAGAAACAGTGGTACAAGGATTTTTAGATCTTCCGTGTCCTCTCTTCTGCTGCCAAAGAACGCTGCGATATCTTCTCCAAAGAAAAACCCGCAGCCCCCAAAAACGCAGCCGCCTCTTGTTATCTGGAGAAAAACCGTTTTCAACACAGTTCTGTTCACCGAATGGCCAAACCCACAGTAAATCCTCACGTGGGTTACAAAGCATCCAAGGACATTTACAAGAAAAACCCACAAAGTCTTTGGGTTTAAAACTAAAACCTTATAACAACCACAATTTCTCCAACAGATCACATGTAGGGTAACCAGGACAAGAACATATACGAATAATCAAAGGTGGTTGAAGTGACAGCTAATGAAATGATATGGTAGTGAGAAATGAAGATAAACTTAGTGGAATAATTACATGGTCCCCAAGGGTGTTAGGAAAAAAGGAAAATTATGTGTTCTCTTGAAACATCTAACTGTAATACTTAGTCACATGCAGCTGATAATTAGTATACATGTTTTCCGTTTTGCAAACTGAACTCATCCTGCAAGTGTTATCTAATTTAAAACAAGTTGATGTGGTACCTGCTGGCCTGCCCATTACCAGATCTCTTCTTAAATAGCTTTTGTGGCATCTCTCTTTCTCTCTCACTGTCACACACGCACACACGAGAGAGAGAGAGAGAGAGAGAGAAAAGTTGAATCTGTTGGCATGCCATTATGGGTACCTTCTTTGACTAAAACGATTGTGCATGTAGAGAACATGTTACTGTGTGCCATGTATAGTGTTATATTAAAGCTATATGCATTAAAATAATAAAAAAATTGCATGCGCCACTTATTCAAGATAGAAAGTTGTTCTTCATGTCATAGTTATAGAATAGATGCTCATGTGCAAGATAAACTCTTGAACATCACGTTAGTGGAATGCGCGTGTATGCTTAATTCAACTGCATTTTTTTTCTCCATAACATGTCAAGTATTTCAATATGAAAAGTTGCATGTATACTTTAAACTTTATATTTATTGTTAGTCTAGCTCTTAAGAGGCTAATCGAAACATTTGAATGTCTTGTCCAAAGGAAAAGGAAATACTTGAATTTGTGAAGAAATAATCAAGTTAAGATTAGTGAATGGACTGTTATTTATGGGTCTTTAAGGACTGTGTTATATGTGGGCATCCTTAATAGACGGACCATCTTTAGACTCAATTGGTTGGACTACAATGAGCTAAGCTGCCTGCTCGCAAGCTACTCGACCTTGACTTGACTCTGTTAGTTAAATGAGTCAAGTTTGAGTCTAGAATGAAGCTCATTTAGTTAAAAGAGCTGAACTCCAGCTCAATAGAGTTCATTAGGCTTATGAGACCACTCAGATATTTTTAATTATATTTTTAATCTGTTTAAATAATCATATATATGTTTAAAAGGCTTATAAAGTTTA
Source organism: Amorphophallus konjac (assembly GCA_022559845.1). NCBI lineage: Eukaryota > Viridiplantae > Streptophyta > Magnoliopsida > Alismatales > Araceae > Amorphophallus > Amorphophallus konjac. The sequence goes on along the minus strand of JAHNEJ010000725.1, from coordinate 30,453 downwards.
ATCTTTAATAATGGGCTCGTTTAGACACACCAACAAACAAATGGAAGCCCACTTAGCGACCTTGCCCATGCGGGTGGCCGCTGACTCTCTCTCTGACCCTCTCTCTCTCTCTCATACATAGACAGTCACCCTTCCCTGCTTCTCTTATTCTCAGTTAAGCACTTCATTTCTATTATAAAACAAGATTATTTTATGTATTCTTTACTTTAACAAGTTGGGCTCGATCTCAGGCTTGAGCTCCAGAATTCTGCTTGAATTGGGGCCGGAGTCAATCCTTTTTGGACATGTTTAGCTTAACAATGGTCGGCCCATTACGGTCTCTCTTCAAACATAATAGGATAAAATCTTAGAATTAGATTTTTTTATTTAATCATAACAGGGGATCATCTGATCCTCCATTTTGTGCATAGCTAAGAATTCTAGCGCCATTGCTTAAGTTGCGTAAGTATATGTATCTTCATACATACTGCCTTGTGTTATGATTTGGATGAACACGTGACAGTAATCAAAACAAATGGATATTCACATCTCTCTCTCTCTCTCTCTCTCCCTCCCCTGTGCCGGAGAAGGCCACCGTGCTTCACTACTGTATGCCTACGAGATGGAATTAGGTGTCACATTCGAATATATATATATATATATATATATATATATATATATATATATATATATATATATATATATATATATATATATATATATTACTGTATCCTTGCAAATTTAGAGATAAATGTTTTCTTTTATAGTCTAATAAACGTATGGAGGCATAAAACTATAAAAGGTCTTTGTTTAGAGATGTCAAATCAATATCAATTAACTTGGGATGAGATTAATGCTCTAATGTGAACTCTTGGAAATTAGCTAAGAGCTCCGTGAACCCGTTACGTGTTAGAGTGTGAAGTCTGAAGTCGTCATCGTGCGCCCTCGCACGCGGATCGACCTACGCGATCAGGTCCCGCTGGTCAGGTCGCGGGGGTCAAGGGGGCAACGCCCCTTGCAGGGGTTTCCGGGGGTGGACCCCCCAGAACAAAATTTATGTTTATTGCAGGGGCATTGTTGTCTTTTGTACCCTGACTATTGGGTGCCCTAATCTCCTTGTATAAAAGGGCTGCGAACTCTCTCTTTGTATTGTTTCGGGTGTGTTTTTATCATAGAGAAAATCCTACTGCGGCTGTGGATGTAGGAAGACACATCACCTCCGAACCATGTAAATCTCGATGTTTTTGTGGTTTAATCTTTTCTTCCCCCTTTCTTCTTCCTCCTCTGTTGTTTGTCCATCTCTACAGGTACTCCGATTTCTAACATTACGTTCATACTGAAGACAAGTGGGACATAGTGCACCTCTGATCATCTGGAATGGAATGGATTGGATTGGATTGGGTTGACTTAATTAATTACAACCCGATCGAGTATTAGGTACAGCAGAGATATGTTCAAATATAGTTTGCATAAATTAAGTTTTTAATAAGATGACGAAAAAAAATCAGCTAAACAAACCAAAGGATGGCGAGAAGGCGCTATAAAATATACACAAGCTTTGTTAGTTTGTCAAGATTTTAAGATTTTGAAACAACGCACACCAACTGCATGCCAATATATATAACCATTAAAGTGCTCCATCCCATCCCGGCCAATATATGCCCTCTTGGTCTCCCTACACTACACTGTGGACTCGTTCAAAGTTATAAGGGGGGATAAAAAAGACAGAGAGAGAAAGGAAGGAAGCCCCAACAAACGAGTCGTGAGGCTTCGGCTTCAGAACTCCCCAGACGTACTCCACCACGCCCAGTCCGAGCAAGAACTTATTCCAAACCCAGAATGGCTTTCCCACGTCTGAATTTTTCTCATCCAGTTGTGCTTTCATGGCTTGTACAAAGCATGTGTGCATGCCCGGTGTGTTCAAGAGCATGCACACTTAGACCGGGTTATTATTATTATTATTATCTTCTCACGCTGCCCAGGTTGGGTCCGTTCCTTTGCACTCACTAACTAGTACTTGTTTATTCTTAGCAGCCCCCTGAAGGATAGGGTTGGGACGCCAGTTGCTTAGAGAACGATGCCCTGGTTAAGACTCGAGAGTCTCGGCCATCGAGTCGGACTCGGATTCGGAAATAGGTGCTTCTTGAGCCACATTCTTCTACGGTGAAAGAAGAATTTATAGATGGCAGCAAGAGTAATTTGCTCTCTCTCTCTCTCTCTCTCTTAATTTTTTTTCTTGGTTTGAGCTGATCATGCTGTGGTTAAGGTTTCGGTTCTCACTTATAATCAAAACCAAGCGGCGATCGAGTCAAAATCAGTTTTCCATGTGAAACTAATATCTGAGTCCTCAAGACTGCGTTCCGACGTGAGACTAGTATGCCCAAGAGTTCAATTGAACTATTGACTTTCACGTTTGTGGAAAAAAATAGAGGGCTTTTTATTATTTCACCCTTACAAAATTGATATCAACAAAAGACTTCTCTAATCCACTTATTTATTTAAAAGCTCGTCAAATCTTTTTCGCTATATGAAAAAATGTCAGCCTTCGATTAAGTTTAACTATGATTAAGTTTAACGTGATGAGATGAAATGACAAAAAAAATCCTCCAACCCTCACCTAGAGAGAGAAAACGAAAGGGGGGGAGGTGGGGGAGAGAGAGAGAGAGAGGGGGGGGTCCCTGACGTCCCTCGCCGGAGTAATCCCCATCGCCACTAGCAGCTTCCGGCCGATCGAAGAATGCCCCGTGAACCACCTCTTAAGAATTAATGCTGAGAGAAAATGTGCTGATCAGAAAGAGAAGCATTCTTATTCAAATAAATTCGTGCAAAGCGTCTTCGTCCAAGACGTGCTTGTCGTCCAATCACCTCTTTCACCCATGGCACACTGCGAGCTGCTGCCCTTTTCTTGAATATTGAATATTGTAGCAAGTATTCTCTTCTAACAAAGGGCAACTCTTTTATTTCTTGGATTGGATAGTTATTTATTCCTGTGGTTGTAACTTCCACCGAGTGTTATTTGAAGTGAGCTGAGTCACACGGTCATCAGATTGTGCTAATAAGTACTTGCACGTCATGTGGATCTGGCCATTGTTCCAAAGGCAGGAGAGGAGCCCAATTGGTAGATCGGGAAGGCCGGTCGGCCCTTGAGCTAGAGATCTCAATCTAACCTCGAACTGGATTTAATGAAACTCGGACCAAGAATTAGGGTCGAACAGCCTCTACAGCTTGGGCCTGGCCCATCAGACGACACGACAAGGGAGCCCACGATGTGAGTCCAGGTTGCTCGTGCCTCTGCTCCAGCCTAGGATGCAGCTCGCCCCCATTTAACTAGCCAATCTAATAGGAGCTTCGTTGGGGGCAGCACCTCTCTGCTTAATTATTTTAGTCCCATACCACAGATGTTGAGAGGTGACATACAAGAATACAAGGTCTACACTGGAACTCGCGGCATCATTACGCACCCACCAAAGTTTCAAGGAATCCAGCTGTAAGTACCCAATCCTCGAATTCTCGTGGTCGGAGGTAGGAAGGTTTGAATGCCTTACAGTATAATACGGTGACTTTTGTGAGAGAACGGATCAAGAACATCGTACATCCAGTGAAGTTGAGTATGAGACAACACCTACGACATCCAGATGTTGAAAATTATTCAGAGTAACCTCGAAACCTCTACCACACCGATCATTACTATTATTATTCCCATATTTTTCTGGTAAACCGGCCCTATCCTATCCATTCAGGAACTGACTTGCTGTGATAGGGACCGGATGATTTGACAAACTTGTGTAGCCGGCAGTGTCTATCGCTAACCCTCCAAGTAGGACTCTCAATGGGTACTAGTTAGGACAGAGTTTAGGTCGGCTCAACTCAGACTCAAAAACTATCAATTTTAAAGATCTTAGGGTACCAAATACAAAGAAAACAATTTATTAGTCATGACTTTCTCACATAAAAACTTAATTTGGAGAGGAGAGGAGGGATGAGCCCCAACCTCCTTCTATAGTATTTTGACGATTCGTCGCACTCATCTTATTTATAAAAGGGATTTTTAATTTTAAGCTCCCGTAAAATATCGATATTAGGAATAAACCCCTCCAATCTAACTATTTAGCTAAAAATCTCTAAAATATTATCTGTCACGGAAAAAAGATCTTGCCATTGGTTTTATATACGGTCTTTAACTTAACTAGGGCTGAGACTAATCCGAGGTGAAGAAATGACTAAAATACCTCTCCAATAAACTCCACCCAGGGAGAGAGAACATAGGGGATAGAGAGAGGGGGAGAGAAGGGCAAGGCACTAGAGGGGGAGACCCCCTCCGACGTTGACCGTCTGGGTGAGGGGGTGAGAGAGAGGTGCAGGGGGCGCAGCCATTTGGGTGGGAGGAAGTCGAGAGAGAGAGGGAGAAGTCCTCCTCGCCACCACCTGTGCTACCATAGCTCGACAAGGCTGAGTGCACCATCTGGGATCTTGTCGCCAAGTGAGCCAAGAGTCTTGCCCACGGGTGCATTTGGGTGCCCAGCACAGGGGTTGTGTTGGCCATTGCGGGTGCATCGGAAGATCTATGTTGGAGGGCCCTCCAGGGTCAGGCCATCATCGGCGACTGGAGGTGGAGGTGCTTCATCACCGGTGGAGTTGGCATGGGACCATAAGAACTGCTAGCCGGGATTTTGAGTGGACCTTGCCAAGCTCCTCCTTTAGGTAGTCCAAAGTGGCCACTGCCATAAGAGGATCTTGTCGAGCTCTTTCCCGCAAGAAAATAAGTTTTCACTAGGGTGGGAGTGTCCAAGGAGAACCCTCCGATGCTTAAGTTAGTGAGTGAGCGGGAAGAAGGAGAGAGGACTCTCTAGAGAGGAAGGCGCACAAGGTGCATGAAAGCAGCCTGGCAGAGGAGGAGGAGGAGGGCCATTGCTGAGATAGCGTTGCCCTTTTCTCTCTCTGTGTTCCCCATTTTGCGTTGTATAGTCTGGCCTCATATACCAGGAGAGGCCGCGGAGACCTCCTTTTATAGACGATGAGGTGTGCTGGTTGGCGATAAGCCTGCAGACCTGAAAAGATCGCACATAGCTGTGCAGCGGTTAGAGCTGCAGAGGTGGACAAGGGAGCATTGGTGATGCTCACGACCTGGCGACTAGGAGCACCAAACTAATGATGCTTGTGACTAGGTCGATGCGTCCTTTTTGGCTCTTTTGCTTGTGTTGATATGGTGAGTTATGGTTTCTTGATCAGTTCCCACAAATAGAGCCAAACTGAAGATGCTCGGATCTTGTCATGGTCCAAGATTGTCGGATGGCCTGGCCCTTGACAAAGATATCAGGATCTCCCAGTTTCTTCGGACTATTGGGGGGGGGGGGCTGGAGATTGATGATAGAGAGGGAGTCGATCGTGCCTTAACCAAAATACATGTCACCAGAAGAGAGTGTTGCATGTTGCCATAATAGTTCAATCTATTTTTTCATGGAACAGAGTTATGTGACCTAGGTAGACTAGAATACATAAACTGAGAAAGGGGAAGGGTGGCTGAAATACATAGCCTAAAAAGGGGGAGGATATATAGAGCCTTCGCTTGTTGAGCTTCGGAATCAAGCCTCTAACGTAGTTGGGCCGTTGGAGCTGAGAGCTGTGTCTGGCGATGTCAGAGATGCTTCTGGATGACCTCCATGCCTATGGTTGATTGGTCTCACATCCTGGACCAAGACTTAGGGAGCGTGAGGCCGTGGGGTGGCCAAACCGGAGGTTCGAGCATGGTAGGAGGAAGCCAAGTGGCCAGTGCGTGGGTTTTCCTAGAGGAAAGACCCAATTGGAGGCATTGGACGACGACGGTGAGTGCAAGTTGAGAGTCTTGCCCTAGGGTGCATTTGGGAGCCCAGTGCAGGGGTTGTGTCGCCATTGTGGGTGGTGCACCCAGAGATATGCATTGGAGGGCCCTCTAGGGTCGGACCATCGTGGATGGCTGGAGGTGGAGGTGCTTCATTGCCGGTGGAGGTGGGACTAGCTGTGTAAGAACTTCCGACTAGGATTCTGAGAAGACCTTGTCGAGCTCCTCCTTTGGGCCCTCCAAGGTGACCACTACCACAAGAGGATCTTGTCGACCTCCTTCCTATAAGAAAAGAAGTTCTCTCTAGGGTGGGGGTGCCCCGAGAGAATCGTCCGATGCTTAAGCCAATGAGTGAGTGGAAGGAATGAGAGAGGGCTCTCTGGAGAGAGAACGATTGTGTACTTTAGTAAGCGAGGGGGTGAAAGGAGAGAGGCCTCTCTGGAGAGAGAGGTGTGCAGGGTGTGCTGAGGCAACCTGGCGGAGGAGGAGGGGGGCCATTGTTGGGGTAGCTTTGCCCTTTTCTCTCCATGTGTTCCCCTTTTGGCATTGTAAGGTCTAGCCTCGCAAACCTGGAGGAGGCCACAGAGACCTCCTTTTATAGACAGTGAGACGTGCTAGTGGTGATAAGGCATGCAAACCTAAAAAGACCTCATGGAGCGGCGCAGTGGCTGGAGCAGTATGGTTGGCGGATTTTTATATCACGTGGGAAATCAATTTGTTGACGTCTATTGGCTATAATGCCACTCTAAACCTTCGAAGCCATGTGAGTGCATCGAAATCATGCGGGAGCCCTAGGTTTGGCAGGATACAGGATACGTAGAGGGGATCAGTGCAGTACACACGCCACTCTGTGGTGCGATGCACGACATGCATCTTGGGGCAATGGTGACGATACGCAGAGCTGCAGTTGCGCTCCTCGAGAGATATGCACCTTATCAGGATCCTACTTTAATGTGACGTCTCATAATCCTTCGAAGGGGATTTGTGTGGGAAAAATAACTTTGAATAGAGTGCTCATGTCTATAATTATGGCTTCCATCGTGGAGGCGTGATCGTCACCATAGGTTGTGGCCATTGCGGTTGCTTAGCACGCGATGAGCCATTAAAGATTGGTGGAGCAGTGACTTCTTTAGGTTATGTCGATGATCAGGCCTTAACTATAGACCATCAGTCGAGTTGTACCTTCGGGGGCCGAGCTATAGGGTCATTGGTTGAGCTAAAGCTCTCATAGGGCTCGAGATCGAGCTAAGGCTCTTTCATGGCTCAGGATCAAGCTGAGTGTCCCCCATGGTTCAGGATCGAGCCGAGACTCTCTCATGACTTGAGATCGAGTTAAGGCTCTAGGATCAATTTAATACTCTCCCTGTAATGAGTCGTAGTCGAGTTAAGATAAGAACCTTTGGAGCTAATAGGGGTTTTACGTCATTTACCCATGGACTTTCCAATATTAGTAAAGCATTGTAATTCGAAGATTTCGAGATGTCCACAAAAGGAATTATTACTAGTTGTGCAAGGCGAGAAGTAAAAAGTTTCTTTTTTTAAGCACAAAAGTTTCGATGAAGACCTTCCTCAGATAATATTATCAAAACTCTCACGATCATGCACGAGAGTTATACCAACCAAATACAATGGATATTGATAGATCTATAAATAGAGCGGATACAGAGTGGACAGTGTGATATTTGAATTTATTCTGATTATAATCGATCATATATCTAATTTTGTCACATCCTATTATGATGTAATTAATTTTGTCACATCCTATAGTAATGGGGTCCTGAGCTAACTACTAAACCTTGGAAATGTTAATGCTAGTTATAATGCCGTTCGAATCCTCCTAGCCACTATTCTTATTGCATTAATTCTTGCCCGGAAGAATCAATCTCTCTCTCTCTCTCTCTCTCTCTCTCCGGTGGTTGAAACTTGGACATCATTGTTCTTTTACGTGAGATTGCTGTCATCCATTGTAATCCTTCGACACATATAGATCCAAACAGGCAAATTAATGATTTTCTTTTGTCCAAAGAAAGGTGGATGTAATGTGTCAACACACACCACCAAACTGAAAGGTGAGGATTTTGCGGAGTCACCTTTAAAAAGAGAGAGAGAGAGAGGGGGGGGGGGGAGAGAGAGAGGGAATTGTGAGGAGTCCTTCAGCCACTGCCACGAGAGATCTGACGACAACACAAATGAGACTAATCGTCCGGCACCGAAGACGACAGTACACCTCATAGTGTCCATCCCTCCCTGCTAATGAATGCTTTTAGTCTGTCCACCACTGCGTTCTGATGGGACTCGTGAGAGTTCCGTTCCATTTAGGGCGTGGTTGTTTGGAGACGATGTTAAAATTATGGTGAGATTAATCCGAGAGCGCTGTTATTGACAAAATCACTGGATGTTAACAATTTCACCGAATCGACGTCAGTGTCAACTTTGTGTTAACGTCAAGTTTGAGAGCTGAAATGATCATCCATGCATTTTCATGATTACTAAAATCTATTAATTTTAAATTTTTTATCACTTCTTATGAGAGTACAGATGAGCAAGATTTGTCGATCTGACCTTATCGGTCGTGACCCATTGCGGGATGATAAGGCCGGTATGGATAGCGTATCGATACGTGCCAAAGGGTGTCATTTTTTTAATTATTTTTAAAATTTTAATTTTTGTAAGTTTTTAAATATAAAATTAAAATATTAATTCATTTAAATTGTCAAATAATTTATTCATCCGAAAGATAATAGAATGTTGAGTTTCTTTTTTATCATATATTAATACTAAGTTACGTATAATTAATTTTACTAACTCTTTCAACTATTATTAAAATATAAACTTGATTACTTACGCATCAGTAAATTTATTATGTAATAATAAGAATACATAACTTTATACACATAACTAAATAATTACATATATGAAATTATTAATATATTATTTATTGAAATGACATATTACACCACTCAATTAAATATCTTATTTGAAGAGACAAAAGAAAGATAAGTTAAACTGTTAAAGTGAACATACACATAATTAACTTTACTCGTGATATTATTCAACTCCACTCATAAAGTACAAAATGTCGAAAGTCACTCATCTGACTCATCTGTGAATCCTGAGTCCCAATCAGAATCAGATACATAAGACTCATGACCCGTATAATTTAACTCTATTGACACGACGGGGACGTGGAAGACGGATCGACGGCACTCCGGGACGCGAACAGGACGGGACGGATAACTGCTATCTCACACAGCTCGACCTCACGCCGGATGGTCTCACACCGGGCGACACTCAGATCTCACAAATGGAGAAGAGAGGGAAGGGAATAATAAGGTAAAATACCTTAAGCTCAAGATTTCTCATTCATAGATTTCATAACATACGTAACACACGATGGCCTCCTTATATAGAAGAAAAGGCCATAGCAATAATACCATCTAACTTTCACTAATTATGTTTATACTCTAGTCTAACAAGACAAACCCACCAACCAATATTTGACTTGTGGGTTTAACCAATTAAAATATAAAAATTACACACATGTTTATTTGACTTAGACTAGCCTAATAAGATGAAAGAAAAATACATGTAATAATACATGTATGTTACACAAATACGTACGATACAAATACACACACGTACGATACAAATACACACAAATAAATATTATGCTCAGGACGCTGAGTCTTCGAACGAGTCGCCGAGCCATAAGCTCGGTGCAGTGGCGGTGTGGCGATGCGGCGTCGGCTCCGATTAGTGGGCCCGGTAGTGGACCCGGTGTCCCCACCAACCCTCTCGGGGCCGCTGGAACTCGATTCCGTCGAGTAAGGGGGGACACGGCTGTGGTAGTGCTCCAGCAGATCTGGATCGAGGCGCTGGAGAGCTTCTCGGCTGATCCAGGAATCATCTGATGGTGGACGGTCGCGCCAGCGGACAAGGTAGCGCTGGTACACCCTGCTCCGTGTAGTGGTCACCTGCTCATCCAGTATCCTCTCAATATGCTCGCGCGGTGCTCTCAAGGATGTGGGACGCACAGGGGTGGGCTCACTCTCAAGGGGAGGAGAAGGCTCGAAAGGGTCACTAGGAATCGCTGTGGGTTCCTTGTAGGCCACTAGGTTTGCCACATTAAAGGTCGAGCTAATCCCCTCTTCGGGAGGTAAGTCCACAACATGGGCATTGGCGCCAATCTTCCGCATGATTGGGAAGGGACCAGCACTACATGCTTGTAACTTTTCAACGGCTCCCGAGGGGAGTCGTTCGGGCCGGGCCCGTACCATAACCAAGTCACCTTCTTGAGATTCATGGTGACGCCTATGCGAATCAGCTGACTCATGCAGACTAATGACGTGCTGTGCAAACTCTTCGGCTGACTTGGACAGTCTAGACTCGAGGGGAAGGTCGGGTAGGGTGGACCCAGGGGCAAGCTCAATAGCGTGTTGTACATCACGCATGGGAGGAAGTCGAGAAGGCAAGTCCTCGGAGACGATGCCTTGGAAGTCTTGCAGTATGACCGGGTCTTCAGTTAGGACTGAGACTCGAGACTCCTCGGGTGTGATGGTGACGTCAACAGCCAAAATAGAGGCACCCTCAGCAACCTCTTTGTCTAGCTCACCGACATTCATGGAGTCAATGCACCTAATTAGGTCATGACTAACCTTAGGGGCCTCAGAAACGGGTGTGATGACGCAGGAGAAGAGGGAAGGGGAGGTTTCCCTTCAGTGGGAGTTTGGGGATTCTCCTGAATTTTGGGAGTTCCGGTGGGGGTGGAGGTGAAACTCTTTCTCGGGGTCACCTTTGGGGGTGTCGGGTACAACAAAATCTTCTTTCCGTTGTGGGAGAAGGAGCACTGATTGGACCGACCAAAGGTAGCGAGGTCTACATCATAGATCCATGGTCGTCCTAAGATGACGCTCCCGGCCTTCATAGGCATTACGTCACATAATATTTATCCTTGGTAGGACTGGAATTGGATGAGGATGACACATGTGGTGGTGACTGAGATAGAAGTGTCATCGACCCAAGCCACGTTGTATGGCTTTGGATGAGGGTGAGTAGGTAGACCTAAATGGGAGACAAAGTTTGAGGAGACTGCGTTGATACAGCTCCCGTTGTCAAGGATTACCTTGCAGGGATGAGAGTTCACCATGATGTAGGTTTGGAAAATAGAGGTTCGACGCCAATCGTCCTCCTAGGGTGTTGAGATACAGCGAACTACACCCAATCTCTTCTGGCTAGAACTCTCGGTAATGTCTCCTACCTGCATGTACTCGACATGTGTGCCATCAAATATTACATCCATTTCCTCAAACTCGGCGATGAGGTCAGGATCGGCCATATATCTTTCCTGTTCCATGCGTTCTAGACGGCCTAATGAATTCCTAGACCGACGTGGCATGCACGAGCTCGGACCTAGATGATGCAATCCTAGGACCGACAATTAGCAAGGTGTGGACCCAGCTGATATGCAAAGGGTCAATTTGAAGGGATCGGTCGGGAAAAGTTGCTCGTCCGTAGGCAAAGTAGTTGTGGAACTACCTTCTGACAGCTAGGGTGCCCTAATGCGGCAGTCTATGGCCTATAGGATAGGCTCAAGCAAGCTCTCGCTTTCCGTCTACAGCGATGCACTCAGGAGACTGGTTTGTATAGATCGGGCTCTCTCTCACTTCGCGCGGCAATTGAAAAGATACTAAATGAGTAAGTGAGGGGAGCACGTACCTAGTTAGACTGAAAAGTCTAACTCCGACCGGAGACGAAGGCGAGCGGGGACGTGCGTGCCCGCACGGCGTCGATGAAGCTTGACCAGTTACAAAGAATTTACTCCGCGCAAGGAGGATTATTACAAAACCACTTAGCTTAAAAATTTTCCCGCGCAGGGGAACAAATCAATCTAATTTCTCCGCGCAGGGAGACTTAGGGGCACTCACACTCCTTGAATTACGGACTATGTGTCAACGATCGGACGACTCAACCGTTGATCGAGTCACAATTGTGGACTTCGGGTGCCACCTCAATAAGTTAAAAGAGATATATAAATATATATATTCAATAAGTTAAAAGAGATATATAAATATATATATTCAACTCTTTTTTTAATCAAATAATATATAGATAGATAGATATATATATAACAATATATATATTATATATATATTATATATATTTAACTTTTTTTTCAATCTCCTCTTTTTTTTTTAACTTTTCTTTCTCTTTTCAAACTTCAACCTCCTTCTTTCTTCTTTTATCTTTTCAAACCTCTTTTTTTCTTTCGCCAACTCTTCTTCGCAAATCACGTGTCTTCAATCAACCTTTGGGGGCGGTGACCACGCGGCAACAGGTGCGAGGGAGAGGTGTGGGCGGCGGTCAAACTCGGTGTGAGGCGGGGCCTCTTCGCGGGTTTCACGCGAACACGTCGGCAGGTTGCACGAGGGGCTTCGCCGAATCTGGGTGCGGCTGGGCGAGGAGGAGAGATGGCACTGGGTGAGACGCGGCCGGCCGGAGGTGAAGGTGGTTGCGGAGGCAGCGGCCTCGGGCGCGGACGGCAGCGGTTGGCGGCTACGCGGCCATGGGCGCGGCCGGAGCGAGCAGAGGGGTGGGTCAGCCGGCGCGGTGGGCGCAAGGGTGGCCTGCAGGCAGTCGCAGGCGGTCGACGGGTGCAGAGGGCGGTGACCGTGGCTGGGCGGAGGCGGGTGGCGCACTGGGGCCGCGCGCGGGCTCTGCAGGAGCGTGAGGGCGCACAGGCCGGCGGGGGCGGGCGCACAGGCGCCGGGCGGATCAGGTCCGCGCGGGTGCGGCCACGTTGCTGAAGGTGGGCGAGCAGGTCGGGCGGGTGCGGGCCTGGGCACGGGCAGGCGGCGGCCCACGCGGTGCGGCCGGGGAGCGCAGACACGCGCCTGTGGGCGCGGGCGGGGCGCTCACAGGCGGCGAGAGCGGGCGGGAGGCGCGCGCGTCGAGCGCGGGTGGGGTGCGCGCGCTGCTTGCGCAGGCGGGAGGCCGTGGGTGGCCGCGCACGGTGGCAGACGCCGGTTGGGGTGGCCGTTGCGGCCCAAGGTGTTTTTTGAACTGGGCACGGGCGACGCGGCCCTGCCCACGAACTAAATTTTTTTTTTCCTCTGTTTTTTTTTTTCCTTTTTAACTCCTTTCTGCAGTGTGCTGAATGAGGGAGAGAGAGAGACAGAAATAGAGAGAGAGAATCTGGGAGAGAGAGAGAGAGAAAACAGAGAGGGAAATAACAGAGAGAAACTTGCGAGAGAGAGAGAGTACGAGAGAGAGAGAGAAACAGAGAACATGGTTTTTTTTTCTCTCTTTTTTTTTCAAGATCTTCTTGCTACTTTTTTTTGTTCTCTTTTTTTTCTTCCTCTCAAAATTCCTCTCAATCGAACTCAACTAATCTTTTGTTTCTTTTTTTTTTCACTCTAGCAATCGAGAGAGAGAAGAGAGAGACGTCGGGGACGTCAGGTCGTCGGAGACGCCGTTGTTGGGCTCTGATACCAATTTGACACGGCGGGGACGTGGAAGACGGATCGACGGTACTCCGGGACGCGAACAGGATGAGACGGATAACTGCTATCTCACACAGCTCGGCCTCACGCCGGACGGTCTCACACCGGGCGACACTTAGATCTCACAAATGGAGAAGAGAGGGAAGGGAATAATAAGGTAAAACACTTTAAGCTCAAGATTTCTCATTCATAGATTTCATAACATACGTAACACACAATGGCCTCCTTATATAGGAGAAAAGGCCATAGCAATAATACCATATAACTTTCACTAATTATGTTTATACTCTAGCCTAACAAGATAAACCCACCAACCAATATTTGGCTTGTGGGTTTAACCAATTTTAATATAAAAATTACACACATGTTTATTTGACTTAGACTAGCCTAATAAGACGAAAGAAAAATACATGTACTAATACATGTATATTACACAAATACGTACGATACAAATACACACACGTACGATACAAATACACACAAATAAATATTATGCTCAGGACGCTGAGTCTTCGAACGAGTCGCCGAGCCATAAGCTCGGTGCAGTGGTGGTGTGGCGGTGCGACGTCGGCTCCGATTAGTGGGCCCGGTAGTGGATCCGGTGTCCCCACCATCTATCCTAGTGGATGTAGGTGCATGTGGGTGAGTCTGAAAATATGTAACTATCTGCCCAAATAATGTGTCATGTGCAGCGGTGGAGGGTACATGAAATCCTCTAAAAAAAGCTCCAACTACATCTATACATGTATGTCTATCATCTGCTATTGGTGGTTCTGGTGCTGGTGGTACTTAAATCCTAGACCTGGAGGAAGATCTTGATCTGTCCGGTGCTGGTGGTGGGGGAACCCTAAATGTGGAAGACGATGCCCTGGCTCTGTGCGATGCGAGAAACATATCTCTCCCGTAACTGTGTCTGAAAATAACCTCAGACATTCTCTGGAACTAAGAAGCATGCATGATAATCCCGTCCCACTCCCGCGACATGCTCTGCAAATCTGTGTATGCTAGTGACGCGATATCTGGAGCATTTACAGTGCACATGTCGATCACCCTCAACAGTGTACCCGTGCTCCCACGCAGGATGGCGTCGTTCGTCCATGATGACTTACAAGTGTTGAACAGTTTTGCATCAGTAACTTGAAGGGCAAGTGCAAAAGTTATGACACGAAGAAATAAACGATTAATTCATAGTTGCGTACAAATATATGCAAATGATACATACTCTTCATATGGGCTCAAACTCGGTCATATCATATCTCCAAACAATCTGACATTATGCGTACTCCTCAAATAAGACAAGTAGTCTTCATAATCCATAGAACCTGCATAGTGCTCTCAGTACATGCATAAGTAGTGTTCATACTCTTATGAATCCTGTGAGTACACGATCTGCGGTGGCGCAGTTGAGAGCTAACCGTATCCTTCGGTATATTGCAACATTGAAGCATAGTCATGAGGATATGGGCACGATGAAAAGAATGTACTACTGCTCTCATAATCATCATAATATCTGGGTTGCTATTGCCATGATCATCCATACTCATTGCCAGATCCGTGAGAGTCATGTGTATTCATCCTCTCAAAACCAGACATCATGCTTTGATAGCTAGTACTGTCTACAACAGAACTTTTATAGTAGGGATCCCAATATTTAGCTGTCCACCTAGCCCGTGGTGGTGGAGCACCGTGGTCCTCATCTTGTGTGGCATGTGTGAAGTATTGCTCCTTTGTCCATACCATGTCTTTGTGACGACCAGTCAACCGTTCGTATGATACCAAATTTGACGCGGACGGTGTCGGAGAACGGATCGACGGTAGCTCCGAGGGGATGAATAGAGCAGGATAACTTGCTGTCTCGCACAGCTCGGCCTCACACCGGGCGGTCTCTCACTGGACGACACTCAATTCCCACAAATGGAGAAAGGAGGGAAGGAAACAAGAATGGAGAATGGCTCTCACTTAATGCACACTTTCATTCAATTTCATCATACGAACAACACACCATTGGCATTCCTTATATAGGAAAAGCCATAACAACCATACCCTCAAACTTTCCTAATTGCATCTATACCCAAGCCTAATAAAATAAAACATACCAACTCACCTTTTGACTTGTGAGTTTAAAATACAATACTTTGACTCAATAAAAATAAAATACTTTGGTGGTTAAAATATAAATACCACCATAGTAAAATATATACACACATACGTACGGATACGTACTCACGACGTCGAGTCTTCAAACAAGTCTCCGAGCCATAAGCTCGGTGCAGTCGGGGCGGTGCGGCGTCGGGTTCGAGTAGTGGGTCCGGTAGTGGGCCCGGTGTCCCCACCACGCTTCCTAGGCGGCCTTTGGGTTGGGAAGTCCGAGCATCAGTTCGATCGGGAAAGCTCCTCCGGAGCCCCTTATTCCCTGTCCCGACCAAGCACTCATCGCTCGGGAGACCTCTCCTGGGCCAGTGCCTATCGCTCGGGATCACTGATGGAAGCTTATTGATCCCGGTCGTTACGGGTCCCTTAATGACATGAAGCTCAAGAGGACATGGGAAACCAGGAGTCTGCGTGCTATAACGAGTCTCGCATGAAGGACGTAACCCCCCCTGAGACTCCTCCGCTTACAGGGATTAGTCGCATAAACATGTCACTATTTAAACTGGACAAGCCCTACTACAGGAGGTAAGCAAGGCAAGAGCCAAAAACCCTGAGCAAGAACCACTTCACCTTTCGGTGGAGAGAGATCTCGCGCTCCCATCTTCCTCCTAACTCTTCCCTTTGCATCCGAGCTCTACTATTTTGCTGACTTAGGGATCGGAGGGTCTTCCCCGGGATTCTATCCCTGGGCACCTCTGACTCGTTTCCCTTCTTACAGTTCACATTTCAAGGGTACGTGGACATCATCTCCCCCGCTCAGGAGCAGCGCGAGATAACCCCTCTTCAATATGTATCAATTATTATTAACTTAATATTTATTATATAAATAAACATGTCATAAAAATAAAATAAATAACATAAATAAAAAGTTATTAAAACATAATTAGGTACTTCTAATTATAATAATAATAATATATACTATCATAAATATTATTATACTTATATATGATTTTAAAACTACTAAATAAATAAAAATATATAATAGTCTACGATTAGATTACTATTTAATAATTATTATAATAATAAAATATAATTATACTCTCATAATTATTATAATGACAATTGTTATAGAAATAGATGTGTATTAAAAATAACAAAATAAACAAAAATGGCAGCATGCAAACGACACCTTTACATTGATCTTCAAATAAATATTATCTAAATACTGATTATATTACATTTCATTACATTTTTTGGTTGACGACATTACAAATGATACCCAACTCAACATTATGAAGATATGACAATTAGATTTTCTCCCGGTTAAGATCCGACCATTGGATTTTTAACTTACATCAAGATCAGACCATTCGATCTTACTCCAGATAATTGAAATATAACCAATTTAAGTTTACTCAAGATCTGATTATTGGATTTAAATTTGATCAAGATCCAAACATTGGATTTGTTCCTGATTAAAATCTAATCGTTAGATTTAAGTTTGATCGAAATTTTACCGTTAGATTTAATCTTGATTAAGATCTGACCGTTGGATTTACTTTCGATCAAGATTCAACTGTTGAATTTTCTCCCGATTAAGATTCGACTATTGGATTTACTCCCAATTAAGATCTGACCGTTAGATTGAAGTTATATCAAGATTCGACCATTAGATTTTGCTCTCGATTGAAACTTAAGCGTTGGATTTAAGTTTGATCGATTTGAATGTTGCATATAAATTTGATCAATATTCAACCATTAAATTTAAGTTTGATTAAAATCTGACTGTTGGATTTGATACTGATCTAAAGTTGATCAAGATCCGATCGTTGGATTTATTTATTTTTGATAGGTTCGATCGTTAGATTTACTCTCGATCTAAAGCTGATCAAGATCCTACCATTGAATTTACTCTTAATTTATAGCACATCAAGATCTGGTCGTTAGATTTACTCTAGATCAAAATCTGACTGTTGGATTTAAATTTGATCAAGATCCGAGCATTAGATTTATTTTCGATTTAAAGCTGATCAAGATCGCACCGTTAGATTTGCTCATGATTTAAATCTGACTGTAGGATTTAAGTTTGATCAAGATCCGACTGTTTGGAATTGCATACGATCTAAATATGATCAAGATCTAACTGTTAGATTTTCTTCCGATCGAAATTTGATCAACGTATGGATGGTCTGTTTGACATTTTGTAATTTGCGATGAATCAGTTTTCATCACTAATTCGTCTCTAAACTATGAGAATTTTTACGACGGATGATTTTACGTCGTTAATCTGTCTCTATTTTTGTTATATATGTATTTTCTCGTTAATCCGCTGCAAAACTGTACTCATATTTTGTGACGAAAAGTATCCGTCGCTAAATTTACAATGGATAATTTTCGTCACAAATTTATTGTCAAGTCCGTCGTAAAATGAAACTTTTTTACAACGGCCGTCTCTACTCCGTCTAAAATTACACGTAAATTCAAATATTGCGACAGATTTACATTTCACCACTATTTTGCGACGGATTTTTTTGTTGCAAAGGAACTGTCGCTAATCTCGCTTTTTTTATATGAAAGATTAAAAATATATTTTTTGTAAAAAAATAAAAATAAAATTTATTACATCTATATGAAAGATTGAAGGTGTAGATTTAAATGATCATCTAAGAATATATATATATATGTATATATATTATATTGGTATCTATATGTATACGTACATTTTATTTTGGGGCACCAGTTTTCACGTCATTCATATTTCAAACTGACATGGGAAAGCGAGGACTAAATGAACGGGCCTTCACGCCCTACTCAAGTAATTGAACCCAACAAAAGGGGGTCGGAGGAGAGAGAGAGCGCCCACTTTGACCCGTTTTCTTCCTCACTTCTTGCGGCGAATGGGTCCGTTCCCGACCCCCGTACGTACTTGTTCGGCCGATCTTTGTAGGCCACTGAAGTATGTGTGATGTGGCCTTTGTTAAGGGAAAGTTGGGAGGGGAGATAAGTTACGAGTCTGTCCGTGAAGTCATCTCTTGAGAATGAGGGCGTACTCATCTTATTTAATTAATTATATATGTAATTTTCTATGATAATTATCAGATTGTTGTAAGCGTTCTTGTACTTGTCACCGCGACTTGTAATCGTGTTTATGTAAATGTTTGTGTCTGAGTAGTAACCGTCACGTCTTATATATATATATAAGTTATTATGACACGAACGGTCTATATATTTACTCGAATGCGACACTTTTGCCTAACTTAGTGGCCGGGAGTGCGAGTGATTTATGGTCAATTTGATAAAGGAGTGAGTTAGGGGTGGGTAAATCATCTCGGGTGATCTACTTTTAATTAATCTCGGGTGATTTATTTCATTTTTTTAATTGGAGTGAAAAAATTCAAATTTATCCTTAACCGACTCCGGTTAAGATAAAAATAACTAAACTGAGATTAAGTCATCCCATCTCAGATAATCCACCCTAACCCGACTTACCTTTTTATCAAAGTGACCTTTAACGTCCTCTATGAAACGTTGGATGAGCCAAGATTGGGTAAACATTTCAAAGCTCGAGTATAGCAAGGGGCGGCCAAATTTAATTTGAGTGTAGGTGTATTTGGGTTATTATTTATGAGTTCGATCGGTGAAGGTTTGGTTACCAGTTTTATTATCTAGGAATATGCAGTATGTTGATTCAACAAAGTAAATACATAGACAAATTCTTGCAAGAAAAATAGGATGAAGACACGTCGTGGGAATGGATTAGCCTCCTACTCGATCTCCAATGGGTGACACCCTGGAGGACCCTCCCCCATGATCTTGTAAGTAAGGACCCATGCACCCACCACCTTACTAGGATGACGCACCATCTCCTTAATTTGAACTCTCCATATCCTCAGAGACATGCCACCATCTCCTTCCTACTCCATCCCTCCTCCGCTACTAGCAAAAGTTGGAGAGGGAAGTAGGGAAGGGTTGCATGCTAATTAATTGACGGAGGAACTTAATTAAGGGATCAATTAATGGAGAGACGAGGAGATAGAGCCCATTAATCTGATATAGGAGAGAGATCTTCAACCGAGCGCGCGGGAGGAGAAGGAAAAGAAGAGATGTTGGGAAGCCGTACGTCATAATTATGAGTTGCAATCCACTGAGGTAGCTAGCTTTCAAGAGAACTGCGGGTCCACCAGGGTGTCACCCTGGCGGGGTCAACATACTAACCCCCTCTCACATTCTATTTTTATATATATATATATATATCAACAAGCAGATGGCTTAATTACAAGGGATGTGTGGCGAGCATGTTAGCAGCACGTCCCTGCTGGGGCACACGGATGGCATATATATATATATATATATATAAGTAAAAGCAAGCCCTTGCCCGGGATTAATGTATCCCCTATCTATTCAATTCTAACCTGGGTTGCTTATAAATTTCTCTAATCAAATGAAAGATGGAATTTGCGTGTGCTATCTCAATAGATGATCGTCTCATCAGTCTATCCTATCCTATTAATTTCAGTGGAGAAAAATGATGCCAACGTTCATCCCATAATAGTGCATGCGGAATCAGAATAAGCATGATTACTAATTCACAATTCTGACAACTTATTCCCCACTTCATACCATTATTCACTTGGGGTCACTTTGACAAAGGAAAAGGGTCGGCCGGTAGAGTAATTTATTCGCTTTATCAATTCTGTCTTAAAAGGCTTTTGATAGCACCGCTCGGGTAGGATAGTCTTTATTCGTGATTGGGTAAAGTAAGTGAGAGTTAAAGATGAATAACTTGAATTAAATAGACTAACGAGAGTTGAGAAAGCTATGGTTATACATGTGAGTTTCTTATTTATGATATTTTAAAAGTATTTTATATTTGTTTATTATAAATAGAATACGAACTACTAATCAGACTCAATTCCATTTAACCTCGGGTAACCTACCCGAGCCTACCACCTCAGCCAGACTTATCCTAACCTATTACTTGGGGATTGAGATGTAAGCACTCCCTGGAACAAAACTGTGATCAGTAAGCTTATTCTAAAGGGAAAGTGACAATTCATCGATTATGTATAGGTGTTCTTAATAATTAGATTTACTCTCAAGATCTTGAAAACTGAGAACAAGCGGTGGGGAAAGGAAAAAGGAAAGTACTGAAAGATGGGATTAATTAATTAATTAATTAATTAGCCGAATTAAGTTTATCTCCCGGGCCAGAACAAACAAAATCTGCCAAACAGTCTAATATGTCTACTGATGTCGATGTTGGAGTCGCCCACGCATGCGGACGTGATGTACGTAAAGACCCATGACCTGCCACGATCTCCGTCACGGTGGCCCATTCGTCGTCGTGGTTACTTCCGTGGCCACGACGGTGTTACGGGATAGACGTGAAATGGATCGAAAACGAAACAGTTGATATTCAAATTTGTATTTGATTAATAATTAAATTATTTATTTAATATTTTATTTAAATAATTATTAAGTTAATATAAATTCAAATTTGAATTGAATTTTAAACTGATAATTGTTAGATTTACTTACGGGTGAGTCGTGTGAGCCGTATAGGAGCGTCGTACGTTATTATCTCGAAAATAAGAAAGAGTAAAAATTATTTTTATTTTAAGAGACGTTATCAAAAGATTATATTTCATCTTAAAAAGTAATAGATAACTTATTAAATGGGTGTAAGTAGAGTTCTTATTTTTAAATTTTATTTTGAGATAAAAATATAAAAATAATAATCAAATAACATATTAATATTTGAGTTAATTATATATAGAACATGTGTATGATTAGATAATTATCTAAAGGTTCATGTTCGGTCGGATAATATCCGACACGGATATCTCAATATCTGAATTCGTATCCGATTAATAATCGGATATCTGACGTCCGATTAAATTATCCATCGGATATTTTATTCGGATAATTATCCGATTACATGACTACGGATACGAATTCGAATTCGGTTCGAATTTAAACGAATAATTGTCGGGCCTATTACGTGGAGGACTCCTATTTATGATTGTCAATGGATCGGGCTCGGGCTGAATTTAGGTCGGCCCGACTCGGGCCCGACTCTTCAAAATTAAAGCTCGAGCTCAGTCTCGGCCCGAGTTATGTCAGGTCAGGCCGGGTCGAGTCCGATACTATTAAAAAACTATAAAACTCCACCAAAGTATGGTTTGACTTGAAAATTTAAATAATAAATAATAAAAATATAAAATTTATAATCTCACTAAATTAATTATAATTTTGATGTTAATTAGTTAATTTGTTAGAAAAGAGATTTTTTAATTTTTTTAATTAAATAAAATAACATAATTTTAAATAAGTATTTTTTACCATTTAAAGAGAGCAAAAAAAGAGAACGGATCGGGTCGGCACGTTGGTCGAACTCAAAGCCCGAGTCCGACCCGTTTGTCTAGTCGGGTCCGATTTTTAGACCTGATTAAAGACCCGCGGGTTGAAAATGACCTTACAACCTGACCTGAAATCAGACCAAATTACGAACCTATTAGATCAGCCCGACCCATTGACAACCTTATTCCTACCACCGTCCTGTTACCGGCACTCAACTACGTCCTAAAATTTTTGTTTTATATATATATATATATATATATATATATATATATATATATATATATATATATATATATATATATATATATATATACACACACACCTCGATCAGAAGTCCCACTTGTGAACTTCACACGACAAGACACTAGAACTTGAAATATCGACGTCAACTTGTATATGCTCAACAAATGAGAAGAAAGATATCCGTCATGGATAATTTTTTAAGATAAAAGTGTGGAGAACGTCATACCGCGCGCATTTCAAATTGCCGTGTAGTTCTTGCTTTTTTTTTTGAAAACAAGATAGATCTTCATTTCATACGAGGAACAAGTTAATTACAGGAGGAAGAAGAAAACCCCAACCATACAGATACATTAGACATAGCCCATAACAACACCATGGCAGCGAGCAAACATGGAGGGTGTCCGGGATACGAGGAGAGCACAGGGGACCACCGAGGGTGGGAGCTCCAGAGAACCGAAGAAGAGTCAGCCGATGTCGAAGGTGGCCGGGTTCATCCTCGGGGCGCACTTGGCAGCCGTACCGCTCTTGTATACTGCGGTGAGAAAAGAGAACTCGGGAGGCCGATATCCGGTTGGATACGGGAGGAAAGTGCTGTATCTCCGAGCTTCTTCGAAACCGAGGGAGGAGGCCCATAACCTGCAACACGCGAACCTGACCCATTCCGACGGAGTCCGAGGGGATGCCCAAACCAGTGGAAGAGACGAACAAGGACGGTGGGGAGGGGGGATGGGGGACGAGAGGAAGAGGTAGACGACGGTGAC
Organism: Amorphophallus konjac; assembly: GCA_022559845.1. Lineage (NCBI taxonomy): Eukaryota > Viridiplantae > Streptophyta > Magnoliopsida > Alismatales > Araceae > Amorphophallus > Amorphophallus konjac. Next base: position 7,702 of record JAHNEJ010000725.1, on the reverse strand, counting down.
GGGAGGCAGGGGCGGCGGATGGAGGGGGGATAAGAGGGAAGGGGATGGGCTATCAAAATAAGGTTTGGGGAGGCTAACCCGGTGGGCTGGACGATAGGAGGGAGACGATAGCGAGGCAGGGGCGGCGAGCAGGGAGGAAGAGGAGGGAAGGGGGGGAGAAACGAAGAAGAAAGGGGGGAGGGACGACGCTGAGGGGGAGAGGTCTACGGGGGTGGGGGGGAACAAACAAGTCGGGAGGCAGGGAAGGGGCGGAGGGCCAGGGGCTTGGGGGGTGGAGGGGGGGGCCGAGAAGACGTCACAGAGAAGGGGAGGAGGGCCGGGTGGGTGGGAAGGCGGGTCGGCCGGCGATGAAATCAGGGAACGGGGGAAGAGGTGGGGAGGGCGGAAGGTCAGCGGAGGGAGGGGGGGAAGGGTTGGGAGGTCGGGGCCGGCGGATAGAGAAGAACAGGGGGGAGGAGCCAGGGAAGGAGGAGAGGGGCGGAAGGAACGGCGGGGAGAAAAGGGGGAGACGATTGGAGGGACGAGGGGGGGCTGGGGGACACAGAGAGAAAAGGGGGGGAGACGGGGGAGAGGAGGGCAGAGAGGGGAGGAGAGGGCCGGAGGGAGACGGAGATCGACGGAGAAGGGGAACAGGAAGCGTACCTGGGGAGGGAGGGTTCCCTACGTGGCCTCCCCCACCTGACAAAAGCCACCGCGGCCGGGGCCGACGATGAAGGTTTCGCTGGACGAACCAGCGTGCAGGGCCACCACCGATGGGTGGTGAAGTGAAGGAGAGGGGGGGAGTTCCCGGCGGGAGCTCCCCCCCACCAACAGTTCCGCGGGCTCCCGCGACCGGAGGGGGAAGGGCTTGGCGCGCAGCGGGGGAATGAAAAAGCTGCTCTTTTTTTTTTAAAACGTACCGATCGATATTCATTTATATCAAACGATCAGAGTACATAGAAAAATAGAGATCTAAATAGTACAGATAAATCATTCTTGACCCATGTCGACACCAAAGTGACGTAGATAAAGGAGAATGAGAAAATAGTGGAGATCAAAAGCGACCACCAAGGGTGGGAGTTCTTAAAAACTCTGAAGAAGAGTCGGCTGATATTGAAGATGACAGATTTTTTTCTCGAGGAACAAATAACTGTCAAATCGCTCTTATACGATACGACGAGAAGATGATGCTCGAGAGGTTCTCTTGATAGGTGCACTTGGATGCAACTTAATTCCCTAGCTTACCCGTTACGACATATGAATATTTTGACAAAATTAAGTTTACCGAAAGGACTTGCATAACACTAAAATTTAGGATTTTTTTGCATATTAGTCCCTACAAACATAGTGAATTACCGATTAGTCCCTCTATTCTGAGTATTGTTTTAATAGTCCCTGTAATCTTAGTCGTTACATGTTTAAGTCCCTACCGTTCATTCAGTTAACTAAACTATAGTTACCTTATACTAAAGGTAATGAAAATACTAACTTACCCCTGGGTTAAGTGTGAGAGTGTGAGAGAGAGATAGAGAGAGGGGTGCCTCCTCCTCCCGGCCTCCCCCTCCCGGCCTCTCTCCCCTCCAACCGCGGCCGCCTCCCCGTCATCGTACGGAGAGGAGGCCCAGAAGCGGTCGGGCAGGCAGGCCGCTCGGTTAGGGGCAGGCGATGGTCGGAGGGGAAGGCCGACGACGGGGGGCGGTGTCCGGCGGTGGTGCAGAGGTGGTGGGAGAGGGAGGCAGCGGCCGGGCTTGCCGTGGTGGAGGTGGTCGGAGGTGTGTGGAGGTGGTGAGGGTGGCAGGGGGCTGCCGCGGTGGCGTGTGCGACGTGGTGTTAGAGGAGGAGAAGGCTGTCGGGGGTGGGTTGGTGGCTACGTGGCCACAACCGGTGGCGGAGTGGACCGGTGGCGGAGTGGAGGCCGGAGGGGAGGCTGCGGGGTGGTAGCAAGAAGAGGAGAGGCGGGCGATCGACGACGTGGTGTGGGGTGAGAGAGGGGGAGAACGAGAGAGGGTGAGGGTGGAGAGTTGGCCGGCGACGTGGGGAGAGGGGCGACGGTGAGGGAGGTCGACGGTGAAAGGGGGGTGCAGGTGGAGGGGCGGTTGTGGGTGTGGCACAGGGAGGCTGTGGGCGCGGTGGAGTGGCCGTTCGCGATGGGGAGGGGAGGAGGGCAATCGCAGCGAGGAGGTGAAGGGGTGTGGGGAGAGGTCGACCTCTCCATCAAGGAGGGTCGACATCTCCCCCCTCCCCCTCCCCATCAGACTTGGCAAAGTTTGGTGTCGTCAAGGGATCCATATGTTTGTGTTAGACTGAAAAGACTAAGACCTACTAGATTTGATGTCCATTTTCCGTTGATAGATTCTGGATTTTCTCCCTTGGATATCCCTGTTATTTTCCTGGTGTCAGGCCTGTTCTCAGAACAAGCTGAGCGCAGTAGGAATGGTAAGGTATTATGGAGGATCGCTGCACGAAGGATTGCTCTGCTGAGCCATCATCCAAGGGTTTCATTGCACAAGTTGGTTAATGTAGTCTTGCTTTGGCTGAGCTATGTACGTGTTTATGAATCGCTACTGACATTGGTTGGGTATTCTGATGAAAACATGTTCAAAGAATTGCTCATGAGGATGTGCAATGATTTAGAGTTCAAGAGCCTTGTTCAACATCAATTGTGGATGGTTGATGAATTGGAAAAGCAATTGCCAGTTGAAGCAGTGGGACGGGCACGACGGATAGCTCGTCAGAGGGTACTGTTGTACCCATACATCAATGTTTCAGAATCAATTGGTCTTCATACTGCTTTGAAGGGGAAAGTCATTGTGTTGCTATTATTTGTTTGGAAACTTGTATTTCTTTTGTTCCACGCAGTGGCAAATATCATGCTTATTTTGAGTAATGTTTTCAATACATGTCTACGAATTGAGAAAAATGTTTTGTCTCCCTCTAGAGTTTGTTTCATTGCGCCTGTTTCACATAATTTTGTAAATCTAACTATTGGTGAACTTTGCATCAGTCTACATCCGACAACTGTTGCTCATGCTACATCAAAGGCAAAAGCACATACGGACAGAGAAATTTCTCAGTTGAACTTGTCTCCGGTTTTCCTTAGTATGAAATCATTTTGCTTGAGACATGTTGTGAGCAGAATTGGACGATCTGTTTTCCTGGCACTGGGGGATTTCCAAGTTCACTTGTCTCCATCATCAAGAGTTCCAGTGATGGAGGATGAGTTGGAACTTGAGATGACCCCCTTTTTTAGGGTTCCTATGGCAGAGACTGGTAGTGGCTCACGGGCTATTCTATGGACAGAGCCGGCTCATTTACCTCACTCACTATCCTTCTATGGATAGTAAATACTCTACCATAGGTGTTCAGGCTATCATTATGGAAAATTGTTTGAAAGAAATGTGGTCATCATGGAAGATGGCCGGTGAGGAATTGCAAGGGAATAATTTTCATCAGATAGATTATCCCTTTTTTCTGTTTGAGTTTAGTAATTTCCTCATTAATCCAAATATCAGTAAAGCAGTTGGTAGCGCTTTAAGATGCAATGTGGCTCTGGGGAAGGTGAACCTTGATTTGGATTATTCATCCATAGCTTCTTTTGCTCGATTACTTAGACAGACATGCGATTCTATTCAATGGATGGTAAACATTGTTAAACCTCATATCCCTTCAGGGGTGTGGGGAGAGGTCGACCTCTCCATCAAGGAGCGTCGTCCCCCTCCCCTCCCTGCTATCTCCCCCCTCCCCAGTCCTCCGGCAAAGTCCTTATCTAATGCTTTCTAGTGTTGATCAGAACATTGGTTATGAATGTCCCTACCAGCGATGCACTTGTGCCAACTACAAAAAGTTTTGCTCATCTCCACCTCCACCATGCCCATTTCCACCTCCACCATCACTACCCCCTCCTCCTCCTCCAACTCCATCAACGCCAGCATGGCCACCCGCCCCCCCATCACTACACCCAACTATCAGCTAGACAAAGCGCTTGCTCAGCAGAACCACACCATCAGGCAGTGACAGCGATAACCAGGGAACGAGGGGTGCCGCGGTGGCAGCAGGTACCAAATGGAAGACCCCAATCCCATAGGAACACGACAAGGAAGAATGAAAGGCGACGCAAGAAACCCCTTCTCCGCGTGTAGAAGTCTGAACATACCCCTTTATTAAAGTGTCACCACCCACGGCCCAGACTTCACACTTCTCATCCAGAACAGATGCCAGCCATGGGCGTCCTCATGGCAGCCCTCCCCCTTCTCCTCCACCTCATCTTCGTCTTCATCCCAAGCGCCGCCCTCGCGGTGACGGGCCCCCCCAGATCCACGTCTGGCCGAAGCCCGTCCACGTCTCCTGGCCCCGCCCCGCCGCCGCCTTCCTCTCCCCTTCCTTCTGCATCCTCCCCCCTACCCCCGCCATCGCCACCTCCACCGCGCCGCCGCCCGCCTCGTCCTCACCGAGCGCCACCGCCCCCTCGTCCCCCGCTCCCCCGGGCCCTCCCCTTCCCACCCCCTGCGGAGTCGACCTCCCTCTGTGTGTGTGTGTGTGTGTGAGAGAGAGAGAGAGAGAGAGAGAGAGTCAACGTTCAAGAGGGGTATTTTAGACTTTTTACACACATTTGATGGAATATTCTACGGAATATTCTTTTCGGTGGACGGCGATAAACTACAGAGATTCATTTGTAAAATGTTAAAAATTATAGGGACTTTTAAGATAATAATCAGATTTGAGGGACTAATCGGTAATTCACTATGTTTGTAGGGACTAATATGTAAAAAACCCTAAAATTTATGTATAAAATGTACGTACGCAAATACGAACCTAGGATATGGATTCGCCCATAAATTCATTTCTGATAAGGATATTAATGACAAATATCCATCTTTATCAATTACCAGGGCGGAATAATAAAATTATTTGAAGAACATATATAACTTATGTCATAACTTGCTAGAGGTATCATGTCCACCCAGATCTAGGGAAATGGAATCTAGCTCGTACCTGAGATTTACATATATCATCGAGCCTCACTTTGATTATGGATTACTCCTAGGTTAATTCGAAAATAACTTAGTATTAATCTTTTTTTTGCTTTAGTTGAGGGTTTTATTTAATCAATTTAGGTTAAAGATTAATACAGAATTATTTCTGAGTTTTGAAATCCACATCCAGAGATGGGTTAACCTCCTATGCTCAATAAATACTCAATAAATATGTCTCTCTCTCTCATAATCAATACTATTTCTCTCTCTCATTATTACTGGGTTAACCTATTATTTATCAAATCATACTAAATTAAAAATAAGTTAACCTACATCCTTACTCTTAAATTAACTATCTTCCAATCAAATTAAAAATGAATTAATTTTAGACTACTTTAATCGAGTTAAGTTATCCCACCTTTAACTTAACTCCATATCAAAACCAACCTCGACGACTACTATGAGTAAATATATGTAACAACCAGACGCACCCAAGATCTCGATCCCTATTTGAAGCCTTGTGGTTCAAAGTTCAAACTAGACCTAGGAAGGCCCGAATCCGGCTCCGTCGTAGCATACTTTTTGGGTGACTTAATTATATGACCTATATATCAAGGATTAATTAAAAGCGTCGAAAATTGAGTCAACAACGGCAGGCTTGTACGTATGAGACAATTAATTAACAAGCTTTATATGTAATCCAGATGTTGAAAACCAAAAAAAAATCGTAACATCTTGAACATTTTTATGCCGAGTTATATTCTTTATCTTATATGCTTTATCCTACTAATCTAGGATTAGGTCCTGCCAAGGACGTATGCAATGATCTGACCAGGATAATCGTCGAGTGAAAGCCAAGAATGGAACTTGTTCTCGAGGGAAGCTCCGTCAATACCTAGACAAAATTAAACCATATATCTCTACGTAGTATGAAGGGTTTAGGAAAACTTGACGCACTTTTGTGTGTGTGTGTGGAACGTGACAAACTCTCACATGAGGGAGGGTCGTAGGTTGGCCTTGGATGTGGGTTACTTTATTCCACCTAAGATTTTGATGATCTGCTTCATTTGACATGCGTCAAGAATCACGGGGATAATTGAAAATAATGTACAATTAGTAATTCAGTAAATGACAAATATTTGATTTGAGGAAAACTTGAGTTTAATTATTCTGCCTACTCTTAATAATTCAAAATCAATAACATGATATACATAGACGTATAGATATTAATGTTTTTACATGTAAATTATTGTTAAGATAGAGTTTATAAGAAAATCATTTCTGAAAATGTATTAACAGACATATCATTATGTTAGTTAACAGTGTGCAAAAATATCATCGCGATTAACTGATGTCGACATGAAGTTGAATATTTCACATAGACTCCAATATTCTTGTTAGATAGTCGTAAAATGACAAAAATACTCTCTTCCCTACAAATAGAGAGAGAGAGAGAGAAATTTAGGCACTATGAGAGAGAGAGGGGGGGGGGGGAGAGACATCGGGTAGAAATCCGAGCACTCCCATGGGAGGGGGGTTTTTGCCGCCGATGGTGGAGGGCGATGGGGTGGGAGCTAAGTCGAGCATGGGATTGGCAGTGGGGCGTTGGGGCTGCAGTAGACTTGTACAGGTCGGTGGCAACTGAGGATGAACACGGTCATGGGTTGCAAGTGGCCCAGTACTCACAGGCGGCTACTAGTGGTGAAGGCAGAGGTTAGCGGGCGGTGAGGAGGAGCGATGGGGTGGCGTCCCCGATGTTAATAGCCTGCATGAAAATTTCGTCATTGTTAGAGACAGAGAGATGGTAAATGAATGGGAGGGGGGCCTTGTCTCTCTCTATGTGCGTGTGTGCGATAGTGAGAGAGTGAGGGAGAGGGAGACAGAGTGAGGGAGACCAAGAGAGGTAGAGTGACTATGAATGCAGGTGTGTGTTAGAGAGAGAGGGAGAGGGAAAGGGAGGGAGAGGGAGACCGAGAGAGGGAGAGGGAGAGGGAGAGGGAGAGAGCGAGTGAGAGAGGGAGACAAAGGGAAATTGAGAGAGAGAGAGAGAGTGTGTGTGTGTGTGTGTGTACGACAGTGGGAGAGGGAGAGCGAGTGTGACAGTGGGAGCGTGTGTTAAAGAGAGACATGAGAGGGAGATGGTGAGAGAGGAGATGTCGAGAGATGGAGAGGGCAACGGCGATTGATAGAGAGGGAGACAGTGAGAGAGGAGACAACGAGAGAGAGATGGGTGTGAGCGACGTCACGCGGTTCGGGGGGCGAAGAGGACGCGGAGCGCGCGGGCTCTTCTTTTGTTTGCTGCAACACAGAAATAAGAGAAAAGAGAAGGGGCCACCACTGGAGATTGCTCCGGCGGGGCGAGCGGGACAAATGTAATATAGCAAGATATGGGGGTTAAACGGCCATAGCGGGAAGTGACTCGCCGCGGTCTCGGGGGGACGGGAATGGTGCAGAAATTAAATAGCAAGAATTGAAACGGCCATTGGGGAAGTGACTCGCCGCGGCCTCGAGAATATGAGCAGATAAAAATATAACAGAATATAAGAAGAATATAAAGAGCGGGAATTTAAACGGCCATTGGGGAAGTGACTCGCCGCGGCCTCGAGAACATGAATAGATAAGAATACAACATATAAGAACGGGAATTTAAAACGGCCATTGGGGAAGTGACTCGCCGCGGCCTCGAGAATATGAATAGATAAGAATATAACATATAGAACGGGAATTGAAAACGGCCATTGGGGGAAGTG